>JAODUK010019351.1:0-25000 GCA_027564635.1 Typhlichthys eigenmanni
TATATGTGAATGTGTGTATACACACACACACACACACACACACACACAAAGGATATCTGTATATCTACATGCATTTCCATCACTATCCTTTAACACGAGTCCTCTGCCGTGTGACGATGACCGTAGCTCGTCTGCAGGTGCTTTCCAAAAGGTCTGCCGGGCTCGGTATAGATGAGCGGCCGGAACATCTGAGGTGTGTGTGCGCCTGCTAAACGCAGAGGTCTGAGCACGGTGGCTCTGTATGTGTGTGTGTGTGTGTGTGTGTGTGTGTGTTCAGGTTAATTGGAGTGCTGGCGGGTAGCTCAGTAGTGTAATAATACTCGGGTTCTCCCAGGTTCCATTGCCTTCCTGCACACCCTCCTCCACCCTATAAAACAAGACGAATGCTTTCCCCTGCGACATGCACGCGCGCACACACACACACGCGCACGCGCACGCACACACAGCAGTGAATATTGAGCTGCCCCTAAAAACAGCCAGTCATAACTCCTACCACAATGTGCTTCTCTTGCCTTCCTCCTCTGTCATTCTTTTCTCCTTTATCGTTTTCCCCCCCTTTCACCCGAACTCTCTTTCTATTCATCACCATTTCTCTGTGTGCCCTTCATGCGCACGCACACACACACACACACACACACACACTGTTGTACACGCACGCATGCACACGCACTGTTATACACGCACACACGCACACAGTTGTATACGCACGCACGCACGCACACACACTGTTGTGCACGCACGCATGCACACACACTGTTGTATACGCACGCACGCACGCACGCACACACTGTTATACACGCACGCACACACACACACGCACAGTTGACACGCACGCACGTACACACACTGTTATACACGCACGCACACACACACACACACACAGTTGGCACGCACGCACGTACACACACTGTTATACACGCACGCGCACACACACACTGTTGTACAAGCACACACACACGTACACACACTGTGTATGCCGTAATATTCCTCCACCACTGCGGCAGCGTGACAGTGGAGGGGAAACGGTATACGCAGGGGGTTCGGGAGGAGACAAGACGCGCGGCGGGGGAACGGGTGGTTTTTAGGGAGGAGGATGGTGGGAATTCGCCGCCGCTCGTGCTGGACGCCGAAGAAAACCAGGGAGCATGCGGCTCCAGCCGGAGAATGAGTTACGGGCTCCAGATGCATCTTGGGAAATTCGTGTCGTGATGGCAGGGATGGGGTGGGGGATGGGTTGTGGGGAAAATGGCGCCATTGTGACGGCTGTTCAAAACCGCAGTTTCTTTTTTTTGTGTGTGTGTGTGTGCCAGATAAGTTTCCTTCGCCTCTTTGGCTCGCCGTCTTTGTGTCGATATGACAGGGTGATCCATCTATCCTTCTTGCTGTGTGTGATATTTAGATCATGGTGTGTGTGTGTATGGGGTGGGTGGTGAGCGGGGTATGGGGGCGCGAGTCAGAGATTGTGGGTGGGGGTCTTTCAGTCAAGGGTCATCAATCACCAACTGGGGTCAAAGAGAAATACGAAGGATTCAGAACCAATTATATCTGCCTTCCCTGACCAGGTCCCCTTTGTCTCTCTCTCTCTCCCTCTCTCACACACACACACACAACCCCCCAACCTGTGTGTCTTTTGTCCCCCTCCTATAAAACTGAGGGACAATACAATCAAAATCGGAGTCTGACTGACCAGCGAAGCTGCTGGACCCAAATGCAAGTCATAACAAGCTAACACACTGCATGCTAATGATCAGCTACTGGACACACAACCAGGTTATCACAAGCTAACACACAAAAGGACATGCTACATGCTAATAAATGTTCAGCTACTGGACACAAACACTAGTCATAACAAGCTAACACACCAAAGGCATGCTACATGCTAATGTTTAGCTACTGGACACAAACACTGGTCATAACAAGCTAACATACCAAAGGCATGCTACATGCTATTGTTCAGCTACTTGAAACAAACACAGGTGATAAAAAGCTAGTAACACACACAGGACATGCGACATGCTGATGTTCAGCAGCTGGTGGAAAATGTAGGTTGCAATTTATAATATAATTTATAATAGCTTGCTCCATTCCGGCAAACTCTTCTCTTTTCAAGGTCAGTTATAGCTGCAAGGTATAATATACAGCACACTGATTGAAATAATAAACATTACTTCAATTTGTAAAGCTTCCACAGTAATAATTTTATTAGAAATAATAAATCACTAAAATAGAATAAAAATAAATAAAAGGAAAAACAAACCAATTCAACTGATCAATTCAATTGCAATGTGTCAGTAATATGTCCACATTTTCCTAAAACATATATTTAAATTCTATTCATATATTGTACATTTGTAAATCTGTATGTTAAACTCCCAGACTTTTTAGACATTCCAGACCTGTGCAAGCAACCTGAATTATTAATTTCAAAAGAATAAATATATTCTGGTTCTCTGGCCAGTCTCACATTCTCACACACACAGAGGTCAGTTGGTGCACCAAGGTCATCCTTGGCTGACATTCTATGCTCTGGTCAACTTTTGTCTTTTTGTTGTCCTGGTAACATCTGCGCCATTGACAGGTTTTGTTTAGGAAAAATACCATATCTCTCTCTCTCCCTCTCCCATTTAATGTCTCTCTCTCTCTCTCTCAGCAAACAGTCACTTGTTATCCTTTCGTACCTTGCTTGAAATATCTTTCTATGTTCATGTATTATTCCCTCCAGTTACCAGGTTGGCTGCTTTCAACTGGATTTTTACTCAATAATGAAGAATCCTTGAACAAAACACCCAAACAAAATGGGGTTTCCCTTGCTGAGCTTTCTGTTAAATGTCATAAAGATCTTTTTCATATAGCCTATTGTTAGCTAACACAAACATAGGTTATAAGAAGCATTGCAGCTGTAGAATTTGTGCCTCTTACTTGGATATAAGTCCATATAATGACACAGTTCCAACCCTCCATTATTTTCTATTACAAAATAAGATTCTGGCTATAATATAATAAATAAGATTTCACAGAAGTTGAACAGGAACATGAAACACCCGCAAAAAAAAAAAAAAAAAGTATATGGTAAAATTGTTGTATTTTACATGTTTTCCTAGAGGCACATGCATACACTGGCTCAACCAGATATTCTTATGCATTCAAAAATAGTGTAAACAGATGTATGTAATGTAAAAGGTACACAGAATCAATCCGTTCATTCAATATACTTAATATGTTGGCCAACGTACTGGGATTTCATTCTGTGAAAAGAGGGGGAAAACAGAACTACTGTCCACACAGCCGCTATAGAATCTGTGTGAGAGGCTTATATTGAGGGAAGGAACATATAATAGTCACATGCTCAACTAAACCCCCATACCGTTTTAAAGGGTCTCTGTGTGAACTGCCAGCCAACTCAGCCCAAATGGCTCCACACAAAAATCCACTGAGCGTGTCGCAACAATTGTTCCCCCTGCACCCCAGGAACAACATAAACTTCCCCTTTTACCCCCCCCCCCCCCACAACCAATATCCATTTACAAGTTAAAGAGCTGTCAGAAAAGATCAGTTAGAGAATAGATGGCAGCCTCGCAGATGTTGGAGGAGAGGAAGGAAGGAGGCATGGAGAAGTAGAGAATGGTGATGAGGAATGGGGGAAGGGTCGTGAGCAGAAGAAATCAGAATGAAATGTGGGTTTGTCGGGGGGGCTACCGGCGAGGTAGAGGCTGAGCGGAGGAACCTACAGTAGAGGAAAAGCGGGAAGAACAGGTGAACGTGAACAATGGAACCAGACTGAAGTTTTACGGAATGAAAGAAATGTTATATAGGCCTATTTATATTTTGTGGGCGGATGCTATGGTGTTTCCATCTCCGGTGTTTGATTTGTTGCCCTACCTGAAGACCTGACGACCATCAAAGGAATACCTGAAGAACCAATATCCAACATCCAATTATGTAGACCCAAAAAAAAGACTATGAATGTTGTTTTAATTTGTTTTTAACCGTATGACCTGGGGATTCAAATGGTTTCAAAAGGTACATGATATTATAGTTAAAATTAGACAAATTATGAAGAGAATGGGCTATTAGTGCTAAATCTGTGCCTATAGACCCATTAACTGCCGTTGTCACGCCGACGTCACCAACATATGCTCACACAGCTCAGCACCATGAATCCTGTTAAGCCCCATATACAAAATTAATAATCATCTCTTTTGCAATTATCCTTATGACTCAACATTATTTCACCTGCTATGTGTCCTAGATGAGAATTCTGTCCTTTACAAGTTTAAATGCCTTCAGAGCGGGAATACAACCCATAAAATACACTTTTGCCGTTTTGGTCAGTTTTCGGCAGACGTACACATTCTGGCACGACACCTTGTACTTTCGTCTGCTAAAGACAAAGCTGAAGTATGCCTAAAAGCTGCTGTGTGACGGGATGCACTAACAACAAGGTAAGAAACCCAGCGTATTTTGCCAATGTGGCTGCAAGCAATGAAATGTGATCTTTGGTGGTTAATGCCTTTGCGAAGCTCGACTATACTGCATAGCTGCTGGTCTCTTCCAATGTGTCTGGGTAGTACATCCATGGCTGTATGCTAGCTGGTGCAGGGTGCTGGTGGGTGTGTCTGTGTGACTGCCCACAGCCAGCCCCCCGGTAGTGTGCGAGGATGAGGCAATTATGACCCCCCCCAATTCCACCTGCCGTACGCTGTCCATGGAACGGCAAGGTGGCAATGAAGGTGCAGTGAGAACGCTGTGTAAAACTGGCTTCTGGTTTAAAGCGTCCCGACTAGGGATGCACATTGCATGGAAACATTTTGATCGATCATCATGCAAAGATTTTTAAGCAAATACGTTAAGTGAAGCGATTGCCACAATGAACCAAAAATATAATCAAGTAATGTCAGCAAACAGCAACAAAGAGGATACAAATCAACCAAAACTTTGATTCTGCATAGTCTGTAGCTTTTTTTCTATTCTTTTTTCCCCAAATACATGATATTGGCCAAAAGAGACTTAGACTTGGCACTTGGCTTTGTAAAAACAAAAATGACACCCCGATGGATGTATTACATGAAAATCCCCCTCTAAACATTGAGGAACCTATCTTATGTGCAGATATGAAAAGCTTGACAGGTCTGCGATTGCTAACGGTAGGATTTGGACAGTGGGTGTTTTAAAACCTCTTCATCCCTATGCCAGATGTTTATATATATTTAATATATACATATCTTTTCATATATATATGTCTAGTTACAATAATATTATTAATAGTAACTAGACATATATATGAAAAAATAGGCATAACTCGACAAGTTGGGGGGGGGGGAGTTCCGTGGGCGACCTACCTAGGGATGAAGAGGTTTTAAGGGCTAAGCAAAAAGTTTTACTTTTTTTTAATTTTATGCAAATTAGACCTGACACTACACAAACACTAATCGATCATCGATTTCAAATGTGCATTCGTAGTCCCGGACGTTTTTATATCAGTAATACAGACACGACTCAAAAGTTAGCTGTTGTGGAGCCAGAAAAGCCTAGCCTGGCTGTCACATCAGCACCCTACCCAGAAGAGGGGGCAGGGTGAGCAGTGGCTCATTTAAATTAAAGCAAAAGTCACCAATAGGACGTGAATAAGATTGCACATTATATATCGTAGGGCTGGGCGATAAATCTAATTAATACGATAAATCGAGTTTTTGTTTTGTAACGATTTGAAAAATGCCTACATGGTGAACAGCTGGAGTAGCAGTCTGCATTGGCTCTGTATAGTTATTAGCATACACCTATTAGGTTATGGTATTGCAATTCACTGTATAGGCTACACACCTATTGTAGAAAATGTAGGCTAATGTCTGCATAGTTCTCATATCATACTATAGAACCATAGACTACCCACTCAATGTTTGTTGAAATACATTAATGTGTATGTTTCTCCATTAACTGCATACTACCAGCTGTATTTAGTTTAAATTAAGTTATTTATTGATATTGCACACAGGGCATAGGCCTATAGCCTACAGTATGGCATATCGTTTGAATAAACACAACCGTTTTGAATAATATTGTGTCTTAAATTCATGTAGCAAATAAAAACCGATTAAAATAATTATCGTCCATCATACTGAAAATAATTTAGATTAGATTTTTAGGCCATATCACCCAGCCCTAATATATGGGCTTTGGAATGAGCTCTTATAAATAGCCTATGTAGTATATTCACATAAGGATGTCACATAAGATTCATTAAGACCTCAAGGAACCAGATATCCAGTTTATATGCAGTTTATTTTGGTGACATAATCAAAATTAAGTCAGTTTAAACCAGGAAATGTTGGAACAAGCCAAAGAGAAAAGCAATGCTGTCTTTAAGTGACGATTGATACTCACATGGCTCCGATTGGCTCGGAAGGGTCACATAATGTTCTTTCACGGCATCAAAAAGTAGCTCCGCTCCTCCTCTAGTCAAAGCAAGAAAATGGGGGAACATTTGGTAAACCATTCAAAACAGTTTTGAGATAAAGGTAATAAAAAGGACACTTAGTCTAGTATTTTGATTATTACTTGAATACAGTTTGATGTTGTACGTTGTATTTTCATCTAATTAAATAAATAATAATTTAATTATAAAATTGTGTAAAAAGTGTTTGTGAACTCTTTGTAATTTCTCAAATAAGTCAACTTCTAACAACACAAACAATCTTTCTTTGAACATTGTTGAAAAAAATCACAGTCCAGGCTGGGAAAAGTATGTGAACCACAGCAGTATGTGAACGACAGCAGTCATTAGCCATCTTCCACAAGAGACTAAAGACCCACCTCAGCATCATGGCCTCTCTAACTCATAACAGCCCCCACTAACTGAAGATCTCTATGACAACTCTTTATCTTCTGCATCTATCCCTTATTACTGCGTTAAAACTATGTGTTTTATTTCCTTTCTATACATTGTATTTAGGATGTTGGGTAATACTTTTATTAAAATATATAACTATTTGATATTAGGTAATGTATGTTGTAGAATATATAGCTAAATTAGCCCTTCTGTTGCTGTTATTCTAACAGAATGCTGCGTGACTAATTAAGCTATTGACAAATGTATTAATACCAAGTCGCTTCTATCCAAAGCAACTGCTAAATGCTGTACATGTGTGCCTATATAGTAACTGGTAGGAGCTCATTTAGCTGCATTAACCTCCATTAAAGGCTACAAAAGCATTTCTACAAATAGATATGCAAGTTAGAACTGAGGGAAGTGTTTAAGTTAATACTGTCCATAGGAGCAAGGTTCCTGAAAGAGCACATCATGCAATGCAGAAGGATGTGGAGAAAAAAAACAAATCACAGGGAACTGCAACGGACCTGCAGAAATATATTGTTTTGTCTCTAGGCAGAAACTACTCTCTAAAACTGTAAAAGTATCTGTATAAAAACTGATCAATGCAATACTCCAATCAGTATGATTTTGTTATGAGCCAATAGGCTAAATATACTGCTGGCTTTAAGTGCAACAAACTTCTATACTGCAGTATAGAGGTTTTTAACTTTTTTATTGCTCTCTTTCTCCCTCTCTCCCTGAGTACACCCCCTCTCTGTTGGCAAGCATGCTAATAACATCTAGCTAGCTCCTAAACAAATAACAATTTTATGTTAAAGTGTGGCTAAATAAACTTTACTGAAATTATCACGATATTAATGGCATGTATCGACAATGTATAATTACCGACATATCGCTATAGCGCCCATATTTAATAAATATTAAGGTCTTAAAATTCCCTACCCAAATTCCAAGCGAAGTGCTATGGGCGCCGCCATATTGTTTATAGACGGCGGAAGGGGCAGAATGCGGTGACGTAAGTGACGTTGTGATTTTTATATAATTTTTTCAACCTTATTTTGTTCACTTTAATTCGACTGAGAATATTCGGGTGGCGATTGTGTTAGCAAACAAACAAAAAATCCTCAGAAATATTCTACACATCGTTAATGCTTGATTTACAAAAACGGACAAATTGTGTGCGGGTTCGTGTGCACGGTTCTATTGCATGGATGCATGTGCGTGTGTGAGCGTTAACTGATACGTGGCGTGAAATTAATGGGCATCATCACATCTGCGTGTGTGTCTGTCCCCTCTTTGCGTGCTCAATCATATTGGTGACAGTTCCAGTCTCTGTCTGGGAGAGAGGCGGTGGTAGTTATGGGGTGCAGGGCGGTCTGTCGGTCCGAGGTTTGAATTGCAAATCCGTTGCCTTCTGTTAGCGTCCGAGTCTTGGCGGGCCCTTCCTTGCCGCCATTCATGTGCTAATGAGGAGTCACTCCGGGGCCAGATAGATAGATAGACCAGTAATAGGAGGGAGGAGGACGAGAGGGCTGGGCGAGCCGGGTTAGGAAAGGGGGGCTGTACCAGGATTGTAGAGAATTTCTGGGATGGAGCGGGGCAACGTCGATGTTTGGAAAAATAATGCAGTATACATTTGGGGTCAATATGTGTTTTGGGGGAGCAACTCCTTTTAATAGGTCTAGTAGCCTACTTGGACGATAAAACTTAATTAATATTGATAATTAAAATGAGAAATAAAACATAAACAATGCGATTAACAGCCTATAGGCCAGCCTACCTATAGTCTAAAGTAAAGATGCAAACCAAATATAACCGATATAGCCAAAGCAGCCCTTTCAGCCTCTCTAGCAAGTCACAGAAATCACAGAATACAGCAAGGCCTCATTTCACATAATACCTTCAATATACAGTACTTTACTTAAGTACTTAACTTAAGGCCTACCCTACATGTTACTAACAGTAACACAAGTACATGTTACTAACAGTAACATGTAGGCCTAACAAACACAACCAAGCATGTAGCCTACAACTACAACCTAAACATATGGCAGAGCATACGGTATACGGACGTAAAACATGCTACAAAGTGTATTTTTATAGCATGTAAAAATACACTATCATACATACAGTAGGTAGCCTACATACATGACACAACCAGACAGACAGACAGACAGACAGATAAATAGCAGCAGAAGGCATTGTGGGACTTAATAGTCATGGCCAATAGAATTGAGATGTGTGTCACCTCGAATTTGCTAGGCTGTCTTCACTTTCACCCCCAGCTGCGAGGAGACCCCATATTATGGTCTCATGGGGCGTCTTCAGCCCGTCATTGGTCAGAGACATTAAATGTGCAATACATGAGTTGGACATATACTTTGTGTTTTATTGGTATGGTGTACAGTACCATGTCTGTTTTGCAGGAGTAAATGTATATAGGCTACTTAATATTTACTGTATGTTGTTGTGGAAGATTGTAAATGAACCTCCATGTAAAATAAATCAGAGTAAAAAATAGACATAATATAGACAGATTCAGACAGATACAACATTTTTTATTTATTTATTGACTGCAGGGTTAATTCTCATTTGTGCTGCGCTTTCTATAATGTCTAGAAAGTGCATCGTATAGTCAGACGCAGTAATTCGCATATTGATAGCTAAGACAAATAACTAAGACGAATTATAAGCAAGCAGACATTTCGGCCACGCACCAAGTCTGTGCACAGTGCGAACGCACTTGTGCGATGGCTGGCCGTAAAGTGGCCACAGAGCAGTCACACACACCATCACATGACACAATGGATTTGCTATATGAAAGGAACAGTGATGAGATTAGGAGCATCTGATGCCAGTTGGTCTTCTAGCTGGTTGGCTGGCTTAAGAGTTTCAATGCATAACATAAAGGGGTGAAATTAACATGTGACATGATAGCAAGCAGAGAGAATCCACTTACAGATTATACTCAGAGCATGTAACGCCTATAGGGACCGTATAGAGAGACCATTTTCTATTGTATCAGAAGGGGCTATTCCAGGCTATTATACTCCATTCCATTCATCATGTTCAATGTTTCTGGGTGTGTGTTTATATTATATTATGTTATTGCATTCACATTTTTGTTGTTTTTGTTTTTGTATTTCACTAGTATGTAATTTTTAAATTATATCTGTTTTTTTTTTATTATGTTTATATTTTATTTTATCTTATCATCCAGGGGTCATGTGACTCAGATGAGGTGTGTATCAGTAACCAGGCCATACCATTTTATCTGCAGGGAGGGGGGTTATTCTTGTGTGCGACCCCTGTTTGTACCATTTGTCCTGTACAGTCGGTGCATATACTGTTGGTGTGTGTGTGTGTGTGTGTGTGTGTGTGTGTGTGTGTGTGTGTGTGTGTGTGTGCGTGTTTGTTTGTATTTGTGTGTGTGGGGACGGGGAAGAGGGTATGAGACCTATGAATGATAAGCGACATCTCCACCACTGACTGACCACATTTGAAACAGAGACACACACACGCACATACACTCACACACACACATGCACACACACACACACACACTCACACTGACTAACAACACTGAGGCCAAGTGTGTGAAAGGAACCAGACTCTGCCGGGCACACAGCTGCCCTCACAGTGAAACACACACACTCACACAGTCACTCACACACACACACACACACACACACACACACACACGCGCACACACACACACACACACACACACACACACACACTTTCTGTTCTCCCCCTCCACTGACATCACCATGGGTCGGTCTGAGTCTGTGGCTATCCAAGATGTCTCCACACACACACACACACACACACACACACACACACACACACACACAAATACGGTGCATGTCTAAAATCAGGAAATAGGTAAACACACTCATAGATCTTTGTTGATCCTGTAGCTTGCAAATGGTGTGGTATGGTAAGGATGTTAACATATGTGGATAATCCCCTCTCAATGTTATTGTAGTAAGGGACAGCATCCCTTACTATTATGAATGCTAATCTTTTAGGGATATTTCGTAGCCCCCCGGCTCCTCTGTTCAGTGAATAACAATTTAAATGTTATTGTAGTAAAGGACAGTCAGCATCCTTTCCCATTATAAATTTTCATCCTTTAGGGATATTTCGTAGGACCCTGGCTCCTGTGTTCAGTGAATAACAATTTAAATCGAACCAGGTAACTAATGCTCATCATGACCGGTCCACATCTGACTAAATAACTTAAAGAATATAGCCTAAAAGAATACGTCGACGCGTTTTCTGTGAAACGATGCCCTCTGCTGGTCGGGAATGGCCATGATTGCGTATGGCTACTCATTTAAATGTATAGCAAGTTACAATATGTCTGTCAAACAATGCAGGAGGTGATGGTTACAGACAAAATGACTTAGTCTTAGCCTAAAAGAATACGTCGACAGGTTTTCTGTGAAACGCTGCCCTCTGCTGGTCGGATTGGACATAATCGCATACTTATTTAATAATAATAATAATAATAATACATTTTATTTGTAACGCACTTTACATTAGAAGAAATTCCAAAGTGCGTAAATGTATAGCATGTCTGTCAAACACTGCAGAAGGTGGCGATGGTTACAGTGTATGTAATCCTACTGCATGTAGTTTGTTCAATAAGAACATTTGATTTTGATCTATTAATATAATATGACTATTACTGCATGACTACATATATTTGTTTTAATGATTGTTTGATAATCTACAGATTGGGATTAATTGTTATGAAGACTGATTTAACAGATCATGTATTCTATTGATCAAAAATATATTACCTTAGTGACACAAGCAAATTTTATTTTAAAAAAAGAGAAAGAAAAAGAAAAAACAAAGTTATGTACAGTTACATAAAAAACACGGGGTAACAAATCAAGTCTTTTATAAGGTTCATTCCAGAATGTTTTGCTATTTACAAACAGAATTCACACGCTATCAGAACATTCCTGTACTTTCAAAATAAGATGAACGGAAAGACAATACAACAAATTATCATATTCTACATGATCATCATGATCCTAAACCAGTAGAACTCCTCTTGTCCTCTCACAGGCCAAGTACACGTGTGTGTGTGCGTGCGCATTGTAAATTACAATTAATGATTCGCGAAGTCATTTTTGCTGACTGAAGTTCGCCCCTTGCTGGACCAAACTGGGAAGTGGCATTTGGTTCAGGTTAACCGGGATGGCTGTTATATAAGACATCACGTTGGCATATAGAAATACACGCTATGAGGACGTGTTGGTCAGTTACTGAGCTTTTTCTCGGAGGTCATAGGGGCACAGAAAGGAAGAGATCAAAATGGTTGCAAAATCTAAATGTAGCAGAAATGCAAAACACGATTCCTATAGAGACTTTATCATCTCGACAGTCTCAGCCCTTCTCGTGTGACTGGTTGAGTGAATGCGGCCGCGTGTCCACCAAAGCATTTTTCCGCAGCTGAAAACGCCAGTCGCGCTGCTGAAGCGCAGCGTTTCTTTCAGATGAGACGCTTTGGTTGCTATGAAACAGAATCTGAAAATGAATAAATTGCAAAAAAATCCTAATTTGTGTTATCAACAAATTATTCCATTTGTACTATTCTATACATTGTTTTTCGTGTTAGTATTGTTGTGGTAGTCCGGGGATATCATCTGACTATCAACTTCTCCTATGTTGCTGTCGTTGTGTGCGGTTGCTCGTTGTATTTGTCCTGACCCTTCGCCGCTGCGATTGGACGGCCGGGGAAACAGTGACAGTGATGGGCGCGGCGTTTCACCCAAAGTTGAACATTTTTCGACTCTGTTGGAAATAAACGCCCAGCACCCGGCGTTCGGCGTGGAAAAAACGCTCAGCGCCACGCCACGCTCCTGGCGTTTTTAGAAGCCTGGAAAAACCCTGCGCTCCCATTTGAATCAATGGAAAAATAACGCTGTCGTGAGAAAAAAGGCTTTGGTGGACACGGGGCTTTGAATGCATAGATATGAGAGTGGCCATGTCTCCCTCTGCCTGTTTAACGCTGAACAACTCACAATTGCTCAACGTCGTGGAATTAAGTTATAGTAACAGACACTCGTCCTGAGGCCAGCATACAGAAAATTGAGTTATATCCAGTAAAAACGTGCTTCATTATAGCAGACTTGTGGGGACAATCTGTTAGTTTTTTTTTCTCATTTAGATTTTTATAGATTGAAAATGAGAAGCATATATCTGTTATTACATAATTAATTGACTCCATCAGTGATTTTGACATCTCTTTAACAAAAATGTCAAACAGTATAACTGTTATGTTAATTGGTGGTTTAAAGCAATATTTCACTTTGCTAAAAGATCATGCATTAACGTCATACGTAGATGTATTGGCATTCATTGTCCCTTATTTTATTTCTATCTGACAGAAGTGTACATATTTATGAGTACATGTTGGAGAAGTAGATTCATAAAATCACACCTTATAAAGTATTAGTACACTAAAGTGAAGTATTGCTTCAACCACAGTACAGTGAGAATATAACTGTGTCCGATTAAAATGCTTGCATTATATGCAGATATTGTACAGATCAATCAGTCACTGAGTTCTGTCTCCTGAAACTAGTTGCTGCATTTTCTCCTGGAAACCTTTCAGTTGTCATATATTGATGCATGCAAATTTAATGGAATTTATTGATATAATGTATATAATGAGCTTTATGGATGAGGAATGGACCCTGATACGTTTGTTTTGAGCAGAAAAGTAAATAACGCTTTAATACACAAGTGCCAACCAAGAATGCAGGAATGTCCTCATATACATGCACGCACGGCACGCGTGTACACACACATACACACACACCCACACATACACGCACAACTCTACATGAGCTATTTTGGATATTCTGCTACAGTGTGTGGCAACAATCATAGTATGAGAATGTGGTGTGTTTGTCCTTCGGGGCGCATCTGTGCATGCACAGTCATTTGTAGCTACTAGCTGATGTACCAACAGTCCTTTGTAGCTACTAGCTGATGTATCAACAGTCCTTTGTAGCTACTAGCTGATGTATCAACAGTCCTTTGTAGCTACTAGCTGATCTACCAACAGTTCTTTGTAGCTACTAGCTGATGTATCAACAGTCCTTTGTAGCTACTAGCTGATCTACCAACAGTCCTTTGTAGCTACTAGCTGATCTACCAACAGTTCTTTGTAGCTATTAGCTGATCTACCAACAGTCCTTTGTAGCTACTAGCTGATCTACCAACAGTTCTTTGTAGCTACTAGCTGATCTACCAACAGTTCTTTGTAGCTATTAGCTGATCTACCAACAGTCCTGTGTAGCTACTAGCTGATCTACCAACAGTCCTTTGTAGCTAGCTGATGTGCCAATAACAGATCCACCCTTCAGTCTTCCCTGCTTGTGGTTTGCACAATATGCTAATTCAGTCCTTCCTCAATAACAGAAGTCCACACAGAGCCACAGAGAGACTCTTTGTTCCTTATATGTCCACAGAGTCCATCTGTCCATCTCCCTCCTTGCAATGTACACTTTAGCTGCCTTTTATTTCTGTTACACCCCTCCTGCGTTTAATTTGGACTATTCCACTTCATTCACTGTGATGTAAGGCAGGGCCATACCACTAGAGGTGGTGAGAGCAGTCTAGGGGTAAGGGGGGAGAGGGTCTAATTGAGCGATGGCGTCTTGAAGAGAGGCGGCGGGTGCTATAGCTCGCTGTGGCGCACAGGTGGCTCCAGCTTGTGTGACAGGGCGGTGAGGACCTTGTCAAACTTCTCGTAGCGCTCTGATTGGCCGCCCTCTGAGCCCCGGCTTCCCCACAAGAGACGCATCTGGAACTCTGTCTGGAAGATCTCAAGGACGTCCGCACGCTCCTCAAAGCCTAGAGCACCATGTGGATGGAAGGAGGAGAAGAGAGTGAATGGTAAGCAAACTGCATTTACTATATATGGCGCTTTGCTAACCTTACATTACAGCCACACATTCACCCCAATTCACGCACACATTCGTACACCGATGATGGCGGTCGGACACGCACTGCTAACATCTGACCACCAGGGGGAGCAGTTGGATGTCTGGCTCAGGGACATCTTTGACACATAGCCAGGAGCTAGCGGGGTTGATCACCTGACGACCTGCTCTACCCACTGTGTCACTGCCCGCCCTAAGAGCAAGGCAGGAAATAGGGCAGGACAGATCAATAAACAAGAAGTGTAGCTGCACCCTTTATTGTGTGTTTTTTTTATCTGAAGCCTATAAAATAGGATGGAACTGTGATGAGACACATTAAAGCTGGTGGTAATATTGACAAAATTCCAGATTTTTATTCAAATCTGGAGTTTATGGTGAAAATGCCTCTAAACGTCATATCTGTTAAAAATCACCCTACTGGTTTCCAACAGTGGCTCTCATCCGCTCATAAGCATGAAATTCAAGTGTTAATGTTAATGGTAAGGGTGTCCCCCTCCCTTACCTCAGCTTATTGACTACGTTTTAGCAGGTTGTGCAGTGGGTGGAGTCAGGCTCAGAGCTGGGGTGCAGTTACACTTAACAGTAATGTAGTATTGCTACTAGGACAGCAACCTAGTCATCTTACTATTCGCAATATATGTTAGATTTGATTAAATTAATTCTAAAATAAACTAAGCTCACCTAAGTGTCAATAACACGTTAGGGCAGAAAACATAGATATGCTGTGATCAGTATTGACACAGCGATCAATACAACAGTAATGGCTTCTGACTGAAGACCGATAGGGGGTATTTACGATCAATACGGTAAACGTAAACACGTTAACCTCACACACACATACAGGATCATCGTCATATTAACACTGAACTGGTTATACTCCGATGCAGGACTAACTGTATGAAAATCTCCAGTTGAGGCCAACTGGAATGATTTCTCAACAACTATACTACTTCATTAAAGGTACAGTAAGCGATTGTAAGCGAATACGCTATGCTATATTCAGACAGTATCTCCTCAGTCTGCTAGCTAACAGCTCTCTTACCGTACGCAACAACAATGTCCTACTCTTCACAATGTGTTTCCAATATGTTCTGAGGGAGCGCCCTATGGCATTGAAGCAAGAGTTGTTTTTGTTTTTAATTGAGGTGATTTACCAAGCATTCTTGAGAATGACTTACTACACCGTTCAATTAATTACATAGTAACTGTACATAGTATTAACTGGTTTAGGCTAGAGGCTAACCTCAATCTTTACAGCCAAAGTCTAAGGCAAAACGTATATATATACTCACTGTAACCCCCATCTTCTCCTAAATACTAAGTACAAGATGTCTAATCCCTACATGGTCCTTCATAGTGTAACTGTAACTGTCCCCACTGTAAAAAACCTAGTTTTTGCACCTAGAGGGCATTTTTTAGTAATTAAATTATAAAAAGGACACATGTTGGTTAAAGTCAGTTACTACAAGAGGGTTGTAGAGACCGTTTAGTTTAACAACGCAAAATGTTTCTGTTGGCTACGTTTTTCATTGCTTGGATTCTTTTCTGTTCCTTTACTTCCTTTATTTTCAATGTAGAGCACTTTGGTTGTCACTCTGTTTTTAACCCACTCTGCAGGTTGGCCTCAGCATTGCTCCTGTAGATGCCTCCGTGATGCGCAATGGTGCGGGCTGCCTCTAGGTGGCACATGACTACGTCCACGCCCGTCTCCACGCTCTCCCAGGGCTCCAGGCCGTCGCCCAGCAACACGCCACGTTCCAGCAGGGACAGTACCGGCACCACGTGGGGGAAGGACGTGTTTGCGAGCACACTGCCCTCTGGTGGACACAGAATATAATGGCTTTATAGCACACTGCCCTCTGGTGGACACAGAATATAATAGAATAGCTTTAACTGCAAGCTGCCCTCTGAATAGACTATAATAGAATAGAATAGTTTTTATTCCTGTACATGCTTCCCTCTGGACACAGAATATATTTGATTGCACACTGCTCTCTGGACATGTAATATATTATAATAAAATATAATATAATATAATATAATATAAATACCATAACATAATATGATTTTATTGCACACTGCTTTCTGGACACATAACATAACATAACATAACATAACATAATGTAATAGCTTGTATTGTACGCTGCCCTTTGGAAACAGCACATACATGCCAATATACACACCGGCGTGGTGCATGCACACACACACACACGCACACACACACACACATGCTCGCACACACACACACACAGCATAGACATGGAAATGTATCTTTATAATAATAAATATTAATATGTGGCCATGAAATCATGTAAAATAATAATAAACATAAAACTTAAATCATGTTACAAGGCACCAGATGACCACTAGAGGGGGCCTCACTCCCATACATTGAGAACCAGTGATCCAGCTCACCTTTGCCATCGTTCATGTTTTTCATGAAGGGCTTGAGAGTCTTCTCATACAAGATGGCACCCTCTGTGTGTCTCTGGCGTAGCGCCATCCACGTCTGCTCCAGGCGGGAGATCTGACCAGAGGAAGGATCACACGCACGGGTCAATATGGACGCGTCAACATGCAGGTGTTACGCTGCAGGTGGAATCATTTGGCAGGTGTGTTCCGGTGTTCCAAACAAACATGAAGCATTGCTCTGTGTGCAGACTTCATACACCCTCAC
Organism: Typhlichthys eigenmanni; assembly: GCA_027564635.1. Lineage (NCBI taxonomy): Eukaryota > Metazoa > Chordata > Actinopteri > Percopsiformes > Amblyopsidae > Typhlichthys > Typhlichthys eigenmanni. The sequence continues at coordinate 17,477 of JAODUK010019351.1, forward strand.
GTCAATAAGGACACGTCAAAATCAAGGGGGAAACTTCGGTGCGGGGAAATTAATATAACGTGCCGAAACCAGCAGTTCCTGTGAATGTGTTAATAACTCATCAACTGCTTGAACTTTCAAAAAATACTTGCCGGATGATTGGCTGAACAGTCTGTCTGTCATTGATATTTACAGGTTGTTTTCAAGTAACTTTGCTGTCGTCACACCTAAACCACGCCCATAGCTGTCAGCGAAGTCAAACTGAAGCTTGCGAGATAAGGATGGTCTCACAAGGCTACCTAACCCCTACCTGCTCATTCTAACACGTGAGTTAACAAAAGGCAAATATACATTTATGTGATTAATTTAGATTTATTAGAATTAATTAATCAAAATGCTTGTAATTAATTATATACATGTTTTAAATTGCTTGACAGCCCTAATATCAACATCTGCTAAATGGCAGGGATATACTTGTGAACGCTTGCTAACTTAGAGCTCAAATCAAAACAATATCCCTCAGCAGCGGCGCCTCACACATTGAAACAAATTGTTAAGCAAAGCGTTTCTTTTGTTGTGAGCGGTGTTCGCCACTTTGTTTATGTTCCTATTTAAGAAGCCAGGGCTGTGTAGAAGTACCGGTGCCTGAGGCAGCTCCAGGCTAACACCGCCCCCCCTCCCCGCCTTCCCCCCGTACCTGAGGCAGCTCCAGGGCCCTCATGACGGCGGTGAAGCCGAACATGTTCCGCAGGCTGCTCTTCAGCTGAGCGGCCAGTTGGATGGTCTTGTGCAGCAGGGAGGCTCGCTCCTCCGTGCTGCCTGTGCAGCCCAGGAGGTCCACAGCCATCATGGTGGACATGGTGTAGAACCTGCTCACACACACATAGACACACACAGGCAGACACACGCACGCATGAACATTAATGTAATATAAAATAGTACGTAACGCGGGGCGATGGGTGATCAATAACCCGCTGGTTCTAACCCGGCTAACTCCTCACCAAGTGTGGAGGCGTCCCTGAGCAAGACAGCTGTGTGTGTGAATGTGAGGCAATCCTGTACAGCGCTTTGAGTGGCCAGAAGGTTAAAACAGCGCTATATAAATGCTGTGTATATGTACAGTATGTATGTCTGTGTGTGTAAATAATGTATAACATTATGTGTAACAGTATGTGAATTGCACCGTTGAATGCTGAGCGAGCATAATGCTCACAAGCACGAGTTCCACACGGAGCCTTTAATGAAACTGTGAGCCTTGGCTCACACTGTAGGACCTCCGTGTGCCGTTATGGCCGTGTGTTGGGTGTTAAAGCACCTCTCCAGCAGGTCCAGTCTCAGCTGGTGTCCGTGTGGCAGCGTGAGCAGCTCCAGCCCCGAGGAGACGCCCATCATCCTTTGCATCTCTACGGTTACGCCCAGTATCCTAGCAACCTGGCCAAGACAAGGGGAAAAAATAGGTGTAATTTGGTCTAGTGTGTGTGTGTGTGTGTGTGTGTGCGTGTGTGTGTGTGTGTGTGTGTGTATGCTGAATGTATGTGTACTGTATGTGTGTGTGTGTGTGTGCGCATATACTGTGTGTGTATGTATACTGAATGTGTATGCGTGTGTGTGTGTGGGTGTGTGTATATACTGTGTGTGTGTGTGTATATACTCTGTGTGTATACTGTGTGTGTGTGTGTATATACTGTGTGTGTGTGTGTATATACTCTGTGTGTATACTGTGTGTATATATTGTGTGTGTGTGTGTATATACTCTGTGTGTATACTGTGGGTGTGTGTGTATATACTGTGTGTGTGTGTGTGTATATACTCTGTGTGTATACTGTGTGTGTGTGTGTATATACTGTGTGTGTGTGTGTGTGTATACTCTGTGTGTATACTGTGTGTGTGTGTGTGTATATACTGTGTGTGTGTGTATGTATATACTCTGTGTGTATACTGTGTGTATATATTGTGTGTGTGTGTGTATATACTCTGTGTGTATACTGTGTGTGTGTGTGTGTGTGTGTATATACTCTGTGTGTATACTGTGTGTGTGTGTATACTGAATGTGTACATTATGTGTGTGGGTGTGTGTATATGGTGTATGTATATACTGTGTGTGTGTGTGTGTGTGTGTGTACCCTGCAGTCCACCATAGTGATGTGTCCAGCCACAGTCTTTGCGTCCACCTCGGCCAGCAGCTCCTTCACTCTCTTCAACACACACATCTCTAGAGGCTTGTTGTCCACTGGCATCAGACTGGACTGGTAGCTGGACGCACACACACACACACACAGACACACACGGTCACATTAGCAATTCCCCCACATACACCTACAGGTAAATAGGGGTACAGCTGTGTAAATGTCTGACGTTGGAGGCTGTATGAAACGCAGCGATGTAAGGATTCTGGTGTCCACTGAATGCAGAATGCATCTAGAGCAGAAATAGCATCACACTTCATTTAATTTAGCAGTAAAGCTGATACATAATCTGATCCTGGCAGCAGTCATTAAACTATTCAGCGTGTCTTTGTTTTTTTTTAATGCACTGCAGTGAGTGGAGACTTGAGCTAAACCATATCTGCAATTATCAATTTGCAATATTTGGAAAACAACTTGTAACAGCTTTGTGCAACCTGGCACGAGAGACTAAAGCTAACAGTTTACTGCGGTGTGTCGTCACAATGGAAGCCGTTTATCTTCAACAACTTCAGCATTCAGAATGAAAGTGTCTTTGGAAAATAAGCACTTTGAAAAATAAGCATGGGTGTTTCACCGCAACACCACAGTCCACAAATTGGCTCAACTAATGAATAAACCATAAACTGCTTGTTTGCTTAAGCGTTGAATAAACCATGAACAAACATGTATAAAACAATATGCTCCTCCTTTGGGAACCACAAACCATAACTACATAACTACATAAATAAATAAATAAATAAATAAATAAATAAATAAATAAAAACAAACAAACCACTCTGAATAAATCTCATGAATGACCAAAACTACCATATAAAATATAGATTGTGTCATTTCAGAACATCATGCATTTGTCCAAATTATTGACAGCATTGACAACGACATTTTTTTTTAGCTTGAAATGAAAAAGAAAAAAGGGTAAAATTAAAATCTAACATCTGACCAATCCCATGCCCTGCTCCCCTTAGTTACTGTAACTAGGTTGGACAAAACAGCACAGTCGAAATGGCTAAAAAGGGGCGGGGCTTGGGACATGTCAATTCGGGAATGTTTTACACACAACTTTCAAACGTCAAGGTCAAAGGTCGGCTACCTGGAAGGCCTGAACGAGGAAACCACCTCGACCTGCGGGGCGCAGAACAAAGCCCCCTCCCCGCCCGCCTCCCCCACCTCCCTCAGCCGCTCCACGTAGCCCCGGGTGGGCGGCTTGGGGGGGCAGGGCCGCAGGTCGCAGTAGCTGCCACTGCCGCCCTCTGAGGCCTGTGACTGGTGGTGGAGGGGCGGGACGGGAGGGTGGGAGGCGTGGCCTAGGGGCCCTGGGGGGCTGTTGTGGGCCGAGGGGCTGAGCCGGGGCTCGCTGGAGCGCCGGGTCACGGGGGAGGGCGGGACCACCGCCAGGGCACGCCCCCCCGAGTGAGTCCTGTGTCTGCTGACTGGGGTGGGGGGGGGTGGGGGTGGAGAGAGAGAGGAGGGAGAGGGAGAGAGAGGAGGGAGGAGAGGGAGAGAGAGGGGGGGGAGAGGGAGTGAGATAATAAGATATAAAAGAGTACGCTCTTATCAGAGGATTACAGCCCCCACGACACCTTTAAAGTGTCCCCTCTGTGTGTGTCTACCTCCCTGTGTGAGTGTGTGTGTGTGTGCATGCTTTCCTGTGTGTGTGCGTGTGTGTGTGTGCGTGTACGTGTGCATGCACATGCGTGCGTGTGTGGTCAGACTCACTCCCGCTGTAAGCAGGCGTCAGGGGCGTCTCCCCCACGGGGGACAGGGGGCAGCGGTACTCCTGGATCTGGTCCATGCTCATGGCACAGCTCCTCATGGAGTCCTTGTGGCCGTGGATGGTGGAGGGGCTGCAGGCACACACGCATTGGACCCCATTACGTCACACACGGTAGCATAGTCTGCTGGCTTAGGGGCGTGTGGGCAACAGGGTGTCACACAGGGCAGAGCCATGTAAGCAGAGAGTTGCGTCATCTCCGTTCACTCCAATGGACCGGTTTTGTATGTTTTCACTCCGATGGCGGATCGTGGAGCCTCAAAACTGTTTCCGGAAGTTAGCCGCAAACACTAAAAGTACCGTATAAATTATATTGTACATGTAAATCGATGCATTTATTAACTACTAGTTATCCAAAAATGAAGTTATATATCTGTATATATCGATTAAAATTGCCCACCAAGCATTTCCCGGAACTGTTTTGCGTCTCCATAAACCATGTGAGTGTTGAAAATTTCGAACTTCCGTTGCCGCGACTCTCTCTATCCATGGCTCTGACACAGGGTACATGTATACAATGGCACCTGATGCGATGTCAACGGACAAAAGAACAAAAATTTTGAAATTAGATGCTTCTCGCCTTTGACACACCTGTGGCACAAAAGCTTTAGCTAAAGCTACAATCTTGAACTTTGCTTTGACCAACTATGTTGTACGTGATATCCTCAAAACCTGTTTGTATCTAGAATTCCCCAATTGTGATCGAACCCACCGTTACAAAAAAAACACTGTAAGCCACACAGAAATAAAGAGCACCTTTTAATTAGTGATTAACATTTATTTCAACAAGTTTGAGATTGTAGCTTTAACCCTCCCACTGTCCTAAGGCATTTCAGCAGACTAGCAGCAGGGGGAGCGAACCGCGGAATTTCATATGTCCGTGTTGTGGTTGCTGCCCGCTACTGGCAAGTGCACCGGGTCATTTTGACCCATAGGACAGCGCGAGGGTTAATAACATTGGTAGGGGTGATTGAGTGAAACATCCACATGATAACCATAGTGAGGTTAGGCAACACAAAGTGCGGTTACTGCAGGATACAGCTAGAGTGGGCTTGTGAGCAGGGGTTTATGTGAACGTCCGTGGGAGCTGAACGGGTTTTGCAGTTTAGTGCTCAGAAAAAAACACTTCTGTCACACACACACACACACGCACAACCTGCAGACGACCACAGGTTCCGGTTCTGGTTGTGTCAGGTCCACGGGAGTCTGGACCGGGCTGGGGCTGTCTGGGTCGCTGGTCACGTGTCCGAACAAAGAGCAGCAGCGGTAAATAAATAGCGTGGCTGGTGGTGACCAAGATGACGGCTAGCATGGAGGTGTATCTCCACACGCACACACGTCCTCACACATTTGATATTATTAACAAATAAAGCTATTATGGATAAAACTTACATTTTGGACATTTTAAATGAGTTCAAATGTATCTGAGGACTACACACACACACACACACACACACACACACACACACACACACACACACACACAGGTTTCCCCCTCACCTGTGTGGTATGATCCTCTCGGCGGTCAGCCCGTCCGTCATGGTGACGCTCCTCCTCTTGATGTGCGCCCCCCTCTGCCCGGAGGGCGAGCAGGCTGCGGCGCCTCGCCTGCCGGTGGCGGCGGCCAAGGCGAAGGTGGCCTCCAGGTAGCGCAGGGGCAGCGTGCGGCTGACTGGGCAGTAGATGTGCGCTCCGCTGGGCTGGGAGACGGGTCGGCGCTGGCCCACGTAGAAGCGCACCAGCTCCTGCACCGTGTCGAAGGTGTCGCTCTCCAGCACGTACTGCACCTGGAGCAGGGTGAGAGGTGAGGGCAGGTCACGCTAGCCCGCTAGCACTCTAGCATGCTAGCTTGCGAGAGTACTACAGAGAGATGGGGTGATGGAGAGTGTGTCACGCTAACACGCTAACAAGAACAGAGAGATGAGAGCAAGTCATGCTAACACGCTAATATGCTAACAGCAACAGAGAGATTAGAGAAAGTCATGCTAACATGCTAGCAAGAATAAAAAGATAAGAGCAAGTCATGCTACCACGCCAACACACTATGATGCTAACGGGAACAGAGAGCGTTACAGGACAAAGGGACAGGACAGTCTAGTGATTAGCGAGTGGTCAACTCCCACGGGAAAATGTGTGGGCTCAATCCCAAACAAGTTTATATTATACCAGTAAGCATCCTTGAGCAAGATGCCTAGTGAGCAATTTTACCCGTAAGTCATTTGGATAAGTGTCCATCAGTGGCATTGGCAGTCACTGATTATTTCAGTATATGAGAATGTATAAGAGTCAACATGGTAATATATATTTTTATTCTCTAAAAACCAAGAACAATTTTAACTGTAGCGGTAACAATACTTGGCTGAGTGAGCATTCTAGCTGTGATAGTAACAAACCTTGGACTCGTTGGACTTGACGAGGACCTTGCTGATCTTGAAGTGCAGAACCTCGTGGTCCCACCGGCAGGTCAGAATGTAATCCCCCACGTTGGGCAGGGAGTCCCGCACCAGGAAGTCCCCGTTACGCACCACCAGAGACTCAGACACCTGGACAGGGGACACACACACCACCGCGCAAATGCTTAGTTTTGTTGTTGTTTTTGTCTGCTTCAAACCTGTTGTCTAGGGGGGGAAGGGGGGGGCTAAGGCCCCGATCACACAGCACGGCTTTTCAGAGAAAGAGCCGTTCGGAGCATATTGTTTTTTTTTTACAAAAACAATCCTCTAGCGCCGAGTACACTGTGTGTGTGTGTGTGTAGAACTGTAGCCATAGTATATAGTATATAGCATAGCCATAGTATATAGTATATAGTAGTATATAGCATAGTAGTCAGCTAGCTAACCCTGCTAAAACAATGATAGAATTTTCTAACGTTACAAGCATAAAAAAAATATTTATCTCTTAGATAAACTAATATTGTGCATTCACACGGACGACAAATGAGAGCGACAAGCTTGTTGCTTGTCATAGTTTGATTTGCTGTGGTCTTCATGTTAACACACTGAGACGGCAGCTAATAACAGGAAAATTAAGAATAGGAAATTGTGATTCTCAAGTCAAACCTAGGGGGCGGAGATTTAAAACGGTACCAGTTCAGGCCCGAAAGTTACATCGTGTGTCTGAAACACGTGCGTAAGCACAAAGCTATCTCCCATAATCACTCTCTGGTTAACGTACCACCAACAGTATCAAAAATTAGTTTTGTTAGCCATGCGGTAAAGCAATGATGTACTTTCTGATGATTGGTATTTTCTATTAAACATCATGCCGTGTGGCTACTGTAGCTGAAAATTGCTGCAAAGCCTAACGGGAGCAGACACACACACACAAACACACACACGCACACACACACGCACACCTACACACACACACACACACGCCTACACACACACACGCACACACACGCACACACACACACACACGCACAAGCACACACACACATGCACACACACACACACACACACACACACACACACATACAGTAGAAACAAGGTATGAGGAATGTCATTGGAAATGCTGCTGTTGCCAGAAGAGTCTAGTCACCAGCAGGGGGCAGTGTTGTCAAACAACTAAATCAACAAGTCTTGATGA
>JAODUK010019362.1:0-26088 GCA_027564635.1 Typhlichthys eigenmanni
GGACTGCTGCCTCGCAACATCCAGGAAGGTTTTGTACATCCACATGCTGTTGCACATGCAAATCGGCTGCTGTTGGCGGGAGACTAGAAAGCGCTCTATTTGATACATAGCAGAGTTTTCTATGAGCATAGCACGTATTTTAAACATCAATATCGCAGTCGATCATGTTCATTTAATCGTTGAAGCCAAAATCGTAATCGAGATTGATATTCGATTAATTGTGCAGCCCTAGCATGCACAATAATCCAAAAGAACAAAGCTAAAAATGTATATTTACCGTAAAAGCTGAAATTTTAAAGCAGGACACTTTCATGCTGCAATGGACTCAAGAAAGTTACTTTTCTAAATCATGTGAGTCCTCAAAAACACAGCCAATGCAGCCATTAGCATTTATGTTTTACTGACTTGGCTGGCAAACAATTACGTTCAGTCTAATTTGGAGGTTTGACTTTAAAACAGCACCTGCACATTGTCAATGTTATTTTGATTCATGGCAGATACCAATTTAGAAGAATGTTCTCCAAAAATGCAAATAAATCTCAGATTGTTCTCAGGCACAATGGCCCAAAGGCCTCCTCAGTCACATTAGCATACACTTTCCATAAAAAAATAAAAAATCTAAAAACACATTTCAGGGAGAATGTTTAAAGCTAGCCTTACACTAGTGCCCAAAGGCACTTTCACCCAACAGCATCAATGCTCAGCAGCTCTGCCTGTGGTCTGCAGACAAGTGTGAACGTGGGAACAAATAGTTATGGTAATCAAACACTAAAAGTAGAACATCTGAATCTGCCATAGCCGCCAAGTCTAAACGAACAAAGGGATGCGCGTGCACGTGGACTCCATCAGTGGTGGCCTTTTTTATGTTCTGTATCATAGAGCTACAGAACACCACAGAGCTCACAGTCCAAAAAGCTCTTCACAGCATGCACCCGGGCTTTAGTATACAGCAGATCACTGTTGGGCTAAACATCATTCCGCTCATGGTAAGCTTCAAACGCCCTTCCCATGCACATCTGATATTCACTCAGTAGTAGACACAAAGTAACATTCTCAATATAGCTGGTTTAGGCATTCATTTATTTATTAAAATTAACTTATTACCATGTTATATCCAAGGTGAAGATGGTATCTAAAGAAAATAAAACACTATTTGTCTGGCTTTCAAAAAGCAAACATGCATATTTACCACATGGCCTCTGCATCTGCAATTGAGGCCTAATAAAAAGACTTGCATAGACTTGCATACGGGCTGCAAACATACACAAGTAATATATTTATTTTTCACAGTCGAGGATACGGGTGAATTCTCTGAATCAAGTGCACCACTTCAATAAGAGAGGCTTCTCCTTAATTGCCATCAGATACAGTTGACACCGAAGGGAGAGGAAAGTTTCACTTTGTTACTGTCAGGCTAAGTGGAGCAGCAAATAGCTGAGCCTTCTGAATAGAAAACCAATTCCTGCATAATGACATAACAAAACACATTGTCACTACTCTGGGAATGAACAACAACCGGCTAGTGTGCAAAATGGGGCCATTTCTTGGCTAGGCCTGTGAATAACGATGCAGTGTTACATAATTCAAGTACCTGACATTATTTCTTTGGTTTGCACATCTGCTATTCAGTATATCCCAGTTTGGTGTTTACATGTATGCCGTGCTACAGTATGTCATTTTAACAATACATTCAGGCCATTGTACATTGAGGCACTGCATAATATATAGTTTGAATTTGCTCAAAAGTGGGAGAATGCAGATATTGATGTAATAACATATAATGTAACTGAATGTGAACTTTGATATCTTTGGATGACAATCTATACTATGTAAAATGTGATTCAAGATATAATGCCACTATACACTATTTGTGTCTGCAATTACTCATTCTGCAAAAACCATTGTTGTGGTTGAAACTCGTAAAGTGCATGCCCTGCACACAATCACACCTATATCTACTACCCATATGCACTTTCAAAGTAACACAATTAAGGATTTATGTTGTATTTAGACAGATCCATTCTCAGTGGCAGGACTTTCCAGACAGTCAAATGTCCCATCCCAGCAGAGTGGTGATAAAATCTCTGAGCATGCTTCAGCCCTTTTCATAATATTTCCATCTCTCAAATTTGACCTTTCATATTTTGACATTCAATTGCATTGAGAGGTGAGGGCAAGGCCAATAATGATGATCTCCTCTAGCTCTGTCTTTCAGGTCGGCTAAAACCACACTGTTCTAACTATGTAGGTCATGACGACACTTACAGTAACGGCTTCACATTGAGAAGCTACTGTAGCAGTGCTTGCTATACTGTGCTATACTCTCAGGTTTCCAATGTCTTTGTGATTGGACGGAATCTGCCCATAATGTGAAAAAGCAGGTGCCTCAAGATGTTTTCGTTGTATTCAGAGGCCTCCATCTGCCTCAATCACAATGGCGTCATTTAAAATGTGCTTGTCCTGTAGAGGGCCTTACACCAGACAAACTCATTTCATTATCCATTCCTGACATTTGAAACAGTGTTTTCCAAATTATTAGCATGCTTGCAATCTAAATGTGTCACACCATTTGGAGCTGTCTGTGAGATATGGAGAACGGGAGGAAGGGTAAACCTCATTAATATTATACTGTTGGCAATGCCAATGGATTAATACCTTGTTCATTGTGTGTGTGCACACACACACACACAATGTGCTACTGGCAGCAGAGACTTTCCACTGTAATTTATTTTTGTGATAGAATACCGTTTTTTGGTTTACAGAATATGACAGTAGAATGACTGCATTTCACTCTAATTTCACATTATATGCTGTATGATAACAGTATAATACTGTTTATTTACAAAGAGTAATACAGTCTGTTATTTTAGCATCCCCACAAATTGGAAAAATAATACAAATAAATAAGACAATACACAAAATATTGCTTTACTGTAGTTTATTATAAGTCCTCAAACATTTGTATTACAAAACTGACAAGGCAATATCATCAATATAATACTTTGACACTCTTTACAGACTATCTTGCAAGTCTTCTGCACATGTAAACGGTGCACTGGTAAACAATGAGAGAGGACTTGACTGCAGCGTTCATATCAATCACCGATGACGAGTGCCTGTAAAACAAGAAATCAAACAATAGAACTGAGAAATATACAAATATACTGAGAAAGTACATTGTCACTGGAAAACATAAAAAAAATACAATTAAAAGGATGTAATAAGAATATAGTACTATAATAGTTTTAAGAGTGATAGTAAATCATTAAAAGTAAATAAACATATGTAGTTGTAGTAGTAGTTGTAAATACATATTATAAAAGTACTACGGTATTACTTGAGCAACTTCACACATTATTCTTATTACTGCAAATAAGTGTCTTCAAGGACTTGAATGAAAACTTCAAATACTACTATCAAGGTAGTTGGGTGTTTTGGTAGGTGTTTCTATGGTGATCTAGGATTAAGTTTAGTGTGCTGTTTTACTGGAGCATTGTAGTGTAGTGGTGCAAGTACTGAAACCCCATTGAAGGTCCAGCAATGTCCTTAGACAGTGTTGCAACATGTGGACTGACACTAGCTGCCATCTTCTGAATAACCTCCTTGGTCCTCTTGTACTTTAGTTGGTGGTCTTTCTTCTTCTCTCATTCCAGATTCATACCAGCAAACAGTCAAAGAAAATTAACAACAAAAAAATTAATAACATGTCACAAATAGGCCTACTGCAAATAACTGTCACATTGATCTGATGATAGGAAATGTATCATGCTTAATCTTTGGAAAAAATAAATATCAATTGCAAACTGTGACAATCATTTTGAGGCCTGTAAGCCTGTCTGTAAGCCTACACAATAAACAAAAAATTTTTAATCTTACCTCATGTCTCTGCTTTGAGAGAACTGTCAATTCCAGATCCTCTCCTTTTGATATTACCATTCCTTCCTTTTTGTGGTTGAAGTAGACTCTGTAATATCACAAGTAAACCAGTAAAGAAAACACAAAATCTATACTGTACATGTACAGTGGCAAATAACTTTAATAACGATTGTACTGATTGTTGCTGGTTATTGAGCCTAAGCATACACCTTACTTTACCAGAACTGTTCATTAAAAAGTTGGAAAACTGGTGTTCTGTTACAGTACAGTAATATGCTAGCCAATATTTTGTTATATAAAGCTAAATATATATTAGCCAAATTATAAGATGACCTCAAACTAATTTTACAAATGTCTGAAAAAGCACTAACTGCTGTTAGCTACTGTAGGTAACAATGCTCGAGCCATAGAGCTTGCTTGGCTAATTTTAACAACCTGACTTTATAAAACATCTGAATTGTCAAAAGTTCAATTATCATGCGGACAATTGTGGATACCAAATAGGGTGAAAAGTGTAATGTTACCTCTTTGGTTTAACTCCACATGGACTGCTCGGCTGAAGCTGTGTTGTCAAGCTCAGGAATATTAATTTGTCTCCAAAATGGAGCTGTTTAAGCAAGAAGTACTGTATTATGCTTATAAATTACAGTTATCTACTGTTATTGTTATCAAACAACATTAACTGTTAATTTACATATAAGGTCAATATTTAACAGTATTTTACAGTTGATAACAGTATGATACTGTTAAAAATCCACCGGAAACTAACATTTTACAGTGTATTTTCTTATTACATATCCCCACCATATATCAATAGATATTTTAATAATAATTACCTAATAATAATGAATTTACCTTTGCTGAAGATGCAGCAGTGAAGCAGAGAGAAAGTACTTTTGTTCAGGGAATCACAAACAACTTTTACCAGCATACTGTACTGTACATACGTTAGCTTCTGAAAAACAATGGCTCTCAATGCCAGTTGAAAAACCAAATATTAAGAAAATAAATCAGTTCATTAAAGGATTAAGGAATATCTTGACTTACTTTCAAAATGCACTGGTTTGCAGGTTAACCTTGTCAAAATGAATTATAAGGCCATAGCAAAGAAAGGAAGATGTATTGGTGTGGAGATGCAGATGGGTGTGAAATATACAGAGGATCTCACTTTAGATTTGAAAGGGGATATGTAAATCTACAGTACTCATGTGACACAGAATCCACGTCTCTGACACACAAAAACAACAAATAGAAGGCAACCACCGACGATTAGGTTCTAGCAATTGACATGATGTGTGAGGAAACTACCTCTATCTTTGTACAGTTACTGTACATGATTGTACGTGATTGTACATTGTATCATATCTCAGCATTCTGCTGAGATGAGCAGTGATCTGTAAAACCTACAGCATCACCTGCCTCACAGAGACCTTCAGCAGCACAGTGCTGTTACTACTGTGTTGTTGCTCTGTGGCAACAGGACTATTAGGTGCCACCAATTATTCTCCTGTCAATATATTGACAGGAGAAGCTCTCCAACTTACTCTCAACTCCGGATAATTTAAAAAAGGCATGTGTAGAGTAGTTTCAGTTTATTTTCTGAAAGCATTTCAATGATTATATTTTGGAAACCATAAAACCTACCAAATCACATTTCAGAGACTTGCTCCCTGTTCTCAGGGCAAATAAATGAACCTCTGGTTCATGCATACTCATCTGTAAAGAGGACATTTTGTAATCAAACTCATAGGATCAGCAAAGGATATAGGATGCTTTACTATATCATCTCTGGCAGCGGCATGTGTCAAAACCACCTGCAGAGTATAATTTCAACAGCTGAGATGGTGATTCGCCGTCAGCTTCCCTCAAGCTAAGACAGAGGCAGAGAGCTGCATGGAGCCATGAGCAGAGATGAATGCTGCCAGACACCTGTTTGACGCGCTGCCCCCCGGAACACAGCTCCAGAGCACCATGACCTCAACAGCCGCTATTGCCACAGACTCTTCTAAACTAGAACTGTAAGACCTTAAGGCTATGCTACCCCAAGTGACGCATGAGATACTGTATGAAGAAACATAATACACATTCACTCTTGGACTCCCAGACTGTCCTGTTACTTCTTTATCCAGTGTCAACATTTGAAATTGTAACCTATTATTTATTTTACGGGCTTACTTATGTTCAAAGAATGCCACTAAATAATGAAGTTATGTCTTTAAAATCAATATATAAAGATATCATATTATTAAAGGAATCCCAATGATTATTTACTGTGTATACATTACAGTACCTAATGCATGACATATTGATTACAAATGGATGCATTAAATATGTATGGGGAAGTGTATAAATATACTGTGTATGTTTTGGGATAAACTTTGTATTTGTGAATGGGAATGAGAGGAGATGTAGTATTGGAACTATGAGTTTGCAATGACATAAATATATTGTACTAAATGTTCCCTTTTATTTACATATTGAGGCTGGGTTATTTATATAGAAATGAAATGAAACAATTACAATAACCTTTTCCGTTGTGAAAACAATTATTCCTCAAATGTGCAGTTTATTTTGAAGGTGGTGGGTGTTGTTACTTCTCTCTTCCCCTCGTCTTAGGGTGTGGTCATAACAGCCGATGCCATGTGTAACTGATTGGACCTCTATTTACTGTAAGATGGTGGCAGCTACCACAGCTAGCACATTTATGTTTCTGTTCATTATTATGTTATCTTCTATTTATGTTCAGTTGGGGAGGAGGTGTATGCGGTGTGTTCATTTGTCAGTTTATAGTTGTTTGGGATGTCACTTGGGTCTGACCACCCATTGCGTTTTTGGCCCAAGAGGCACCCCTCCTTACTATCTTTTTGAAGGTCTGCAAGCCATTCTTATTTTTTACCCCTTAAGACTATTTGTGCCCTGACTATTGTAATTCGAAATGTATGAAATATTATGTTTAATTTTAAACCCTTGTTGGTCCATTTATGTTAGGCCTCAGTTAAGGTATAAGGCTTTTTGGAAACTGCGATCGGTAAGTTTTATAATCAAAAATTGTGTTGTCGTCATTTTGAAAAAAAAACATTGTCTGTATTAAAATGGAAGCATCTCAAGAGTAATGGTTTCAATCCGTTTTAATGCAGCAGTGCTATTATTGGATATTATTGCAATGTCACATGAAAGAATGTAGACTATTATACAGAAAAACAATATAAAAAACAATATACTACAAAGAAAGGGTTTTTTAAGCGCAGTAATCGAACTACTGCTGCAGAGTTTTTCACTAGGTGACATGTTCAGAATTGTACTTTTTAACTTACATTTATTTTATTAATTCCACTCTGGGTTGTGTCATGCATTTTCCATTACATTATGTTGTTTTGCACATTATACTTTATATATAATTACATATCATTATATTATTTATGGGATTAAAGCCATATGTATTTCACATGAATAGAAATAAAAAAAATGTTTTTTTTTTTATTTTTCCGCATGAATTATAGTCATGAACCACTCAACGTGTAAAGCACAATCTGGCCAATCCGTGGTCATATTGTGTTTTTTCTAAATGTTTTAGGACTGCATTTATGGCTAAATGCTTTAAATTGAGGGATCCAAGACTGTTACTGCAGCTTGAGAGATCAGAATGGAATCAGGATGGATGGATGCAAAAAAATACATTATGCTAATGGTCAAAAGAGTTGACTGTCATCCCACCAAGCCAATGATGCCATTTATTAACACTGGTGTAGAATGACATAAGAAAAAATACTATAAATACCCGCTCATATATCCATGTATATTGCACAGCGGAGGTTGCAATTATTCTTCATATATTAGGCTAAATAATACTAAATCTATATTCCTTTATTTTTTAATTGTTGTATTGCTCAGAAAGCAAAACAACATGAAAAGCACCATGAACATGTGTATGCCATTTAGACAGGCACCTACAGTATTTTGCATCCTGTTTGTTTCTAGAATGGTTAACTTCCTCCCACTGTTGTTCCTTTCCATGGTCCATTTATTCTCCAAGTGTTTGTACTTGGGACAATAAGGTACAGGGGTGGGTTGTTTTTTCCATATGAAATGTGCAGCCATTTGAGGCTATAATGTGGTTAAGAGATAAATAAATATGCTCAACTTTGCTGGAAATATTTCAGTGCAAGTCTTAATATTAGAGGATTATTATTCTTATATATATTATTATAAAACAATGTAGTATTATTATTATTATTATTATTATATAAAAACCAGAAACTTCAACAGAAACAGTGACATGTGATTGTAGACTTTCAGACAAACAAATAAATTGAGGCAACAAAAACATAAGTGAATAACTGAATTCAGTAAAACAATCAATACAATTCTTTCAGGGCTGGAAAGGATTCAATATTTCAAATTTATGGTGGGCAGATTGCTACAATTTCTCTGGATTATTATGTTTTCAGGCTAATATAGATTTGTGAAGCTCCTTGGTGACACCATGCTTTGATCAATGATTCCCCAAATAGAGAAATTCTAAAACCAATTCCTCAAATATTATACAAAATGATTTTTCTTTTTTGCTCAGAACTTTTACAGGGAGTAAGGGCTTCAGAAACATAGATCATTGTATGCATATAATATATTCATTTTTCCAGACTATAGATAGGATGGCTAGGGTTGTATAGTTGTGCAAACCACATTGTTATTACATATTACACATTACATTTTTTTTGGGAAGTTTTTCCTTGCCCGGGGGGAGGATCAGGTTAAGGGGGTGTTGTTTGTTTCCATGTGAAATGTAGGTTGTAAAGCCCTTTGAGACTGCAATGTGATTAAGGGCTATAAAAATAAAAATTGACTTGACTTGACATAGCATCGCCTTATGACTACAAGTCACTGATAGCAGCAGGTTTGTTAATATCCCTGCCGGCTCTGTGAAGCCAAGTAGCTTGCCATAAACAATCATTATTAAACCATGCTAATGAACGCTTGCAGACTTCCCTCTGTTTTGTGAAAGACCCCCTTTCATTCCATCAAAGTCTTCTGTCCTACTATTAACAGGACAAGGAGTGGGTGGGGGAGGAACAGCACTGCAGTGACTTATTCTCCACCCAACACCCAAAATACAAATAAGAGCCAAAGTGTCTTTCTACACCGGACCATGTTGACAGGCTCAGTAGGCAAAAAAATACAAGTTGAAATAAAATGTCTAACATGACTTCAACAACAGGGAGATGTGGGTGTCATTTAAAACTGTACATAGTAAATGTCTACTGTATATGCAGAGAGCTTTAAGTGAGCTGTCAGCGTGAATGCTGATATCTTCATAAATGCTCCAATGACACTTATCTGTCACCATTCCAATTATGGAAACCACTTATCTGTCATCTCACCATAGGGTCTGACTAGAAACCACACTCGCCTATGAAGGCTGCGATTGTTCTGCGTCATTTGTCCTTGTAAAGTCAATTGTCTGTTGCCACAGATGTTGATGCCACCCAATCAGCACGCCAGAAGAAATGTACAACTAGTGTTCAGCAGCTATGATGCTGTTGCTTTCCTTCTCTTGTTTAATGAATAAATGACTCAATTATTGATGATCTCTAAGGTTCATTCATTATTAAAAAGTGACTGTAGTTGAAAGCAAAGCTGGGGTTAATGTGGGTGATATATTGGCTTGGAAAAGCACCTCCTGCTTAATTGTGGTGATTAGCATTGGGCCCTTGCTGTTACAGTTTGTGATGTCAGAAAAATGAAATATTAGTAATATTGGAACATTATTTCAAGCCTATAGTGATACTACATTGTATTACCCTTGGGAGTTGTTCGGTTCTGTGGGACCCCTTTTTAATGTTAACCAAAAGACACATTATGCTATTAAACATTATTTAAATGGCAGACTCCATGGTCAAGGCTCAGTTTCGGTGAACAACATATAAAATAATACATTTTCCATGACCTCACAGTGTACACCCTCCTTGCCAGTGTAGAGGATGCTGGTGCCCTCTCAGCCCGACCCTCAGAACAACAATCTACAGAACCTGAGGTTAGAATGCATACGCTGTGGCATAATATGCCACAGCGTATGCATTCTGTTCATTACATGCATTCTTACCTTGACCCACTATACTTTTTGAGTGCGTGAGTGCATGACAGACAGACAGACAGACAGACAGAGAGACAGACAGACAGACAGACAGACAGAATGACAGACAGACAGACAAAACATTCCTCATTTCAGGTTGTTTGAAATTTTGAGGTGGTTTGAATTTAAATTAATTTGGATTCATGCAGATGCATCTGTCTGACCTGTCCGTTCAAATCAAATCTCAGTGTCGTTTGCGGTACTCGCAATGCTAAACTTGCTGCACACTGAAGCCCACCTTGACAACAGCACGGGACAATGCAATGTACTTTGTATACTGCCTCCTCCATCATGCACTAGTAACCACTGATATGCAGCAGACAGACAGAGGAGGCATTGCAATGTTTCGCACTGTAGTCGCGTCAAGCATCAATGTATAGCTAGAGAGAATTACAAGTGACACAAAAGGAATACGCTCTGAGCCCCATCGCTGAGTTTGTCTGGGGCCACAGAGTTCTGCTCTGTGACTTGACATCGTTTAGAGGACGAGATGGTGCACCCCCATTTCTCCTGCATCTGCATTGGAATGTTTCATAGTTACGTATACTGGTGCCTATGTCATTATTACATATATACAGTATACAGTAGTAATACTGTAAATCTCTCTCTATATATATATATATATATACTGTATATAAACAAAAATGATAGGTTGGTGACACAAATCTGATCTTACTTATAAAATCTTAACAAATAACAGCGTTCAGTTGTTTCTTTAGATCTGATTTGCCTGCAGTGTGAACATAATCTGAAAGTGTTCAATGAGGCTGTTATATAAACTGATATGGATATTGTATCTGTCCAATGGGCTGTTTTTTTTTAGAATGACACATATGTTGCATTTCTCAATATTGTATCTAATCTAATCTAATATTTAGATTTGTTGATTTTATTGATTAAAAAAAAATGTTTATGTTTTACCACCACAAAAAAAAAAAAAAAAAACGATTGAGATTATTTTAAAACTATTATCTACCAGGTAATAATAGCCTGTATATACTGTATCCTGTGTTTTTGCTTGTAATTGGGATAAAATAAACATCATACAGTATGGTTACATACCTTGTTATGGCCGTATTCATTTAAAAGCCCAATTATGTGGTGGGTCCACCAGAACTGCAAACATTTGCTGAATATCAAAAACACGAACACCCACAAAACACTGCTATTTTATAATATCCCCGTTACAATATCAACACCATATTGAACGGTATAGGCAACTGTAATGCATCAAAGGCAGCCAGTGCATGCCAGACGACAAGAAACACAATAACTATGGAATATCCTTGCTCTGCGTTTAGTTACTAGTAGGCCCCGAGCACACAGAGACTAGAAACTCGGTAGAAACTCGTCGCCAGCAACATCATTGTTTTCCTATGGTACGGCGCGCCTGGAATACGCTCTTCTCTTGCGCACTGTTGGTCAATGTCACACTTGGCCCAGGCAGCCATCTCTGTGTGATCAGGGCCGTAGGCAACCCGACAGAAAACATCAAATACAGCATGGCTAAATAATAACCGACAAAGGAAAGCATAGTAATATCCAACCTAAATGCTAAACCCACACAACTGAAAACAATCAACATAAGCATGTCTGGGGTGTGCTTCTGACACACATTGACGAGAAGAACGACTTTCAATTGTCCAACGAGGTCAGTATGCCCCATTTCCATGTATAGCGGTTCATTCGCCAGTCCATTAGAAACTTTGAGTCAGCATCAAGCATAATACATTTATGGTTGCTGCTCTTCTGATTCAGTCGGGTGGAAAGCAGTGCATCTCCAGTGCAGTGGTATGACTGGGCATATAGCAACCTGGCTATAAGTACATCTTGTATCAACAAACTAGGCTATCGTTTCACTAGAACAATGTTGGTGTAATTAACAGACTCACCAAAAAGAAATGTTTTATAGCCTATGCATTGAGCATATTACTATAGACCACCATAGGTAAACCATATTACACCATATTAATATAGGCTACGTATTCACTCAAACTTCACTTCCTTGTGCAATCAATGCTCATTTAAAAAGAATGTTGTATGAACTAATTCAAATGCAAATATTTGTGTAATTAAGACATTTGCTGGAAATAAATATGTTTCATATAGGCTAATTTTAAGCCAGCGGGTTGCATGCATATAGCTCCATTCTTATAATGTCATGAGTATCTCTCAGCAAACTTATTCTCATGAGGGCTTCAGCCTGCTCTGGAAGCTAGTGGTTCCCCTTGCCCCTTGAGGTGCAAAGTGGTAATACAAGGGTACAATCAATTTGGGAGTTTTTAGATAAATTTGGGAGTTTTTTTTTTATTTTTTATCTCAACATATTACATTATATAATAGTATTATTATATTAAAGTAGCACTGTTTAAATGACACAACCAAAATAATAGTGATATTTACAGTATGTATTATTCCATATACTGTATTTATTTTAGGAAAGAAAAATATTTAATTGAAATGTATTTTTTATAGTTATTTTTAGTGTTATTTTAAAAAGTTGTTTTTCCATTAAACCTGGAAAATAGTAATGACAAGTATGTCACGATTGTAGATGTGATATTTTCAAATATAAATAGTATGTGACTGATAATACATGATCATTATTCAAGATTTTACAAATGTTGAATATCCTACAGAAAATCAAGAATTTATAAAAACTTTTCTGCTCATATTTTAAAGGAAATCTACACCTCTAAATGAAGAGGTGTGGCTCAAGAATCAAGAATCAAGAATCAAAGACTCAGAAGACCCGAATACTTATTTGCACCCAAAGGAATCATGAGTTCCGAGTCAGTAAAAAGATTGGTTAATTTTGACCAACTCATCAATACATTTTTATGATTTGTTAATGCCACACTGTTTGAACGTAAAGCCTCTCAACTCTCAATATAATCTAAACTGTAATTTGAGTATGCAAATATCGCCATTTGCACGTGCACATGCACACACATCTGAAAAATTGCCCTTGCAAGGAATGTCCATTTTCGATGCAGCGTTTATATTTCTGTCTCGGGATGTAACGGTTAGCGGTTTCATGATAAACCCAAAAAATCTGGTAAAATCCAGATGGTTAGTATTATCGTTTCAAATATTATTCATCATTAAAACCATTGTTTGTTAGCAACCTGCTATAGACGCAGTGAAATGTGGGTTTGTGTTGCGTCACCTGGTGGATGGCATGCAGCGCTCCTTTACACACCACGGAGCGAGTAGATCCACAGATTGGCTTCGCTTCCTGCTGGTTCTGCATTTAGAAAGACGAATGGACCGTGTCCGTGTTTGCTTTGTGTCCGTTTCACGTGTGTTCAGCGGGATGAAGTAGTTTGACTGCCTTATTGAAACACTGCGGGGCAGACGCTTCATTTTACCTCTCGTGTTTTTATAGGCAATGCTAGCCTATGTTGCCTACTGTAGCATAGGCTTACTAATAAAAGAGTTTGCTTATAGTTTGTAAACCCGCAGGCCCAGCGCATTCAATCGATATGACACTGTTGTCAAAGTCAGCCTCTTCCGTCCATTAGCACTATGTCGCAGTAAAAGTAAAAGCTGGCTCTGCGAAACTACCTAATATAGCATAGTATAGTATAGTATACTAGTATACTGTACTAGTATACTATAGTATAGTATAGGCTACTGTATGTAACTTTGTTGCTCCTAATTTTTTTTTTTCTTCTTAAATTCAGCACATTTGAACAAAACCGTGATAATATTGTAAACTTTAATATATTGTTCACTTTTTGGTCACAATACTCGTGATTTGAAATGTTCATATCGTGTCATCTCTGTCAATAACATGACCTGTTTCTCTCAACCACAATCCCTTCCTGAGTTATGTCACACAAAAAAACATAAATAAATAAATAATTAAATATTTAGGGTATAGTGACCTGATTTTTGACTGTGAATGCATTTTAGGAAATATATTATATATTTATACACATATCGAACAAAAAAAACCTGAACTAAAACCAATGCATATTTTAATTTGTTCACTTCACTGATTTCAAGCTTGACACATCTAATCATCAGATGTTATAATGTGGTGCTATAGTGTAATGGGGTTTTAGATGCATAATTCCAATTAGTTATTCAGTTAAATCAATAATTTTCTGTCAGGCGAAACTTTAAAAACCCCATATTTATTCTGTGTTTTAGCTTTGCGTACTCTGGACCAGTGTCATCCACATAAATTATTTAACATGAAAAGTTCTCCCTACAGTTTAATACTAAAATTACATTTGTGACACTTAAAGGCTTCATATGACACCAAGTAATGTATGGGCATGCTTTTATGAGAGAAAAAATGCACCCAGGGGAATAGGGATGAAGAGGTTTTAATCCAGGGAATGCATAGTGTGAATATAGTGGTTGTGAGTGTATGGTTTATAAACCAGCCTGTTTATAAAAGTAAAAATATCCCTTAAGTTTACCCTTGCTGAGCAGGGACTTCACATTATGAAGAAGTAACTGCTATTGTTTCATATTTCTATTTATTATGAATATATTATATTTTAATACTAAATGTATTAGTTGAGGGTTGTATAACTATTTAAATCGTGTGCATTCCATTACAGTATTCAATCATGCAAATCATAGCCAAACAAATGTCAGAGAGAAGGGGTACCGTCATATTGGTTAGAGCAACTGCCTAGTTTTTCATTCAAATAAATGTTTCAATGCTAACAGACTGAGATATCAGCCTACTCTCCTGTCCAGTTGTTGTTTTGATATAGTTCTGTGTTGTCTATGAGTAGAAACATAATATTCGGTCAGATGCAATAATAATAGCGTGTTAATGGGGGATGAAAAGGCTTCTTTTCTGATGTAGCCTACTTAATGAATTTGCCAAAATTACAATTCATGTCATTTAGCAGACCGCTTTTCTCCAAAGCGACCTACAGACAAAGATTGGAGAAGTTGGAGATCAAATGCAGGGACTTTCTAGGAGCCGAGTCAGCTGACCACCCTTATCACTTGCCTATCCTGTCCCTATATCGCGTCACCAAGGTGTACTTTTAATTCACAGAGAACAATACGCACCAGTACATTTACTAGTTTTCCATGTATTTGATTTCCATTAGCATGTAATCTGCTCAGGTAACTTTGACAGATAATGAGATTAGTCCCAAACTGAAGCAAATCACTGCCAAGCCACACCAGCAACAGATATAAACCCATTCCTGGAATGGTGGTGCTGCACGCTAGATTTATTCAGCTCTTGACATGACCTCTTGTGACTTGAAACATACAAGCCCCTTTGATTGCTTCATCCTCCCTGACACAAGCTTTCAATCAGTTCCTTTCAGAGCAACTCCCTGTATGGGATTTGTCATCTATAGATATATTCTCACAAACGTTTGGAGTGTTGATTTTGAGGGGGCACTCGGAGAGCGATCGCTTTTGCTTTGCTTCACCCACTCTCAGGTGGAGAGAGGTGGAGAGATCAGATGCAGTGTACTGTACACACTCAATTACACAAAAGCAGTGTCGGCCATATATGGGTTTCTTAGAAGTCAAACAGCCTATCTATCAGTCAAACATATTACATTAAGCTTATTGCTCTCTTTTGCATTGTCACAATGCTGTAAAATCTCTCTTTGAAGCTAAACAACATTATTAGGGGCCTACTATGACATTTATTTACCTTTTTATTTCAGTGCCACACTCCTAATTATACCATTCATTAAATTAATTTGCTTTGCAATAACTCCTGCAGCTTTTTATGCACTTTCTTACAGTACACTGATGTTTTTTGTGGAAAGCTCCCACTAGACAATGTGTTTCTAGTAATTGACTAATTTATTTATGGGAACATGTGATAGGGGAGGATGGAATAAGTAGAGGGGGGGGGAGCAAAACAAAGAAAAAGGCAATGTAAAAGAAACGGGAGAAAAGCATGAAGTCAGCAGAGGCATGTTTAAGGTAGATAAGGGGAAACGAATTGACGTTCCCTGCGCTTTCCCAGTGGCAGCAGACATTTCATTGGCAGGTCCGTAGATAGACTTTGCAGACACAAGAATGAGCTGAAGAACTGCAACAGCTGGAGAAAATGCTATTGGTCACAGCAAGTCATTGGAAATGAAAGTCTGTAAACTGTGTGCTCTGTCCATGAAATGCTTCCTTCCCCCTTGAGGAAGGTGCAGCATTTTTTTAATGAGATCATTCTATCACACTTGCAGTCAGAATTCACTAAGTAATTAACACATATGAGTCAGAGTCCCTTTTGTATAACTTGTCAGCATGTGTGATGTCTCCCCTCAATCCCATTCTTCTCATCTGCTAAAAGATGTTGTGAAAAGTAACCAGGGTTCAGAAGTGCTATAATTGTTTTGACGTAATTAACACTTTTTGGTTATTTCTACAGCTGTAATGGCAAACACCATGAACAACCTAAATCAGAGATCCTTTGATTGGGACTGCTATTCTGGCAGGCTGGGAGAGACTCCATGCTGTATGAAACATTTATCTATGCTTCAGGGTAAAAAGTGGGAAGTTTGGGTGGGGGATTGGGGGTGGGGGTTGGCTGGCACAAGAAATTTATCACAGAAATCCCCTAAAATATCCCTGGGACGGGTTCCCTTGACACTTTGTCACTGGCAATTGCCCTTTGATCAGCGGACATGTGCAGCTTGGCACATGTTGGGAGGATTGACAGCTCGCAGCTTGCCATCAGGCCCACTCCAGTGAATGTTTTAAACAGTCTGATGGGTAGCTTTAAAACCAAGATCGGGTCGCAGAGTGCCGGCGAGCCTCTAGCCAACAAAAACCCCACTTGATCCAATTGCAGTGAAACCCGTGGCTGATTGGATGTGACGGGCACTCAAGAGTGTGTTAAAATGTAATCTGTTCATGATCATGGCATTTGGATGCATATTTGATTTGACATGTAGCAATTGATGAGTCATGTCAAAGCAATGCCACCAGATACTCACAAATTAGAAATAGAGTTGTCTCACAGTAAATGAATTGAGGTGCACAAATGAAAGTGCTCAAATATGTACTGTATAATGGGAACATCAGCTTTGTGTAATTAAGATGCGAGAACTGCTGGTCAAGACACGTCTACTGTAGTAAAGCTTAGGGCATTAGTTCAGGCAGGAAATTGAGTCATTTGCACCAAACCCAGTCAAATTGAGTCAAAGCTATCATAGCTGCTTCTACTACTACTGGTGTACTGGCATTGGCAGTGCTGATGCACCTTACATGAAGCTTACAACTTTCACCCAGCTAGCTTGTATCTGAAGATGCCAGTGCCACTGATTGCTTGCATTAATGCTTGGCTTGGCTTTGTCTGTTTATGGGGTTTTATGCTGTGTTCCTCTCTCATCCTGAGCAATCCTGCTCAATTTTGAAGGCAGACACATAATAGCAAACTGTCTTAACATGTCTCAATCTAATCATGAGCAAAGAAAAGTTTAATTATATTGATAAATTCTGAAGTGTCTTATTGTATTTGATGCATGTATAGTATAGTATAGTATAGTATAGTCTAGTATATTAATGTATGGTATAGTATAGAGTGCTAGTCCTATTCTAGAGTTTTTGTGAGGACTGACAGCTACAGAACAGTAAAATATGTTATTCCAGTTATTTTATAGTGTGGACATATAGTTAATACTGACTTTTTAGTGACCAGCATAGAACTGCACACCAAACCATTAAACATTATTTGTTGGAATATTACATGTAGGTGATATTTATGTGGCCTACAAATTACTACTGGCTACAACGTTTTCAGCTGAATCACTTCACAATTATATAAGCGCAGGCACTCTTCGGAAGAAATTTACTTACTAGATGAATTAAGCAAGTAAATAAATAAATAAAAAATAAGACAAAGTATACTATGCAGTACACTGATATAAACAATGTATTTGCTTCTCTGTCATACAGATTGGGTCTTCATCTTGCTGACTGTGACCCCCGTTTTCTCACTGACAGTCTTAACTTTGCAGGCTTGGATCACCCTACTATACACTCCTATTGTATTCTGCCTGGACTCACTCTAATTCTGCATTGCAGCAGAGTTAAGGTGGTGTGAGTGTAAGGGGTTCTGGTTTAGCTGTCAGCTGTAACGAGAATATATCAAAAGCTTGAGACAACCATAATTATGCATCTGGTTTAGCTCTCTGTCTGTTCATTAGGAAATTAAAGCTATTTCTGCCATGAAGCTACAATACAGCAATATTTCCATAAGCTTATAAACAACTCTGCTACAGATCACAATGGTTAGAGCCAACTATTCCTATCTGCAAAATATCTAGCTATATAAAATATATTAATAATGGCTTTCTTGTGCATCATAATAAATAGTTTATCATTGCACAAAACGTAATACACATGAGCTGGCTTTTTTTCCTTCTTTGGTTCAAAGAAGGCACATCTTATGCCAGGGGACATTTGATCTGACTGGATGTTGAAAACTTGCCTAGCTCTTCCAAACCACTCTCAGATCAGTTTTGCTGATATAATCGTTAAACCCTTGCATGTTGGATCACTCCATTGCCATTCTGAAGGGCAGAACGATCAGTGATGAGCAACTTGTGACCGTCCGCCTGGGACTTAAACTCCAAGACCACAAGGACATCCCTTTCCATTTTGAGATTTAATGTACAGTAGATTTCTTAAATTAATTGCAGATTTACTTAATTTAAGTCACTAGATAAGCCATTTATATTAGAAACAAGTCCAAGTAGATTTTAAAATCTAAAAACAAGATTATCTCACTAAATTAGATATTCATTTTTGCAGTGTATATATATACAGTATATATATATATATATATATATATATATATCCTCTCCAGCCACCATCCCCTTCTTGTGGTGGAGAGGTTTGTGTGTCCTTGTGATCCTGAGAGCTTGTGTCCATGTACGGTCTCCCAAGGCAAAGTGGTTTCAGAGGAGGGGCCAGACTAAGAATGGTTTAAAAAACCTTTAAGAAAAATCATAAAGAGGAGAAGTACCCTGCCTGGAGGAAGCCTGGGGCCTCCGTCTGAAGCCAGGCCCAGAGGGAGGGGTTCCTGCCACGGAGCCCAGCCAGGCACAGCCCGAACAAGCAACGGGCACCATCCTCCTCTTCATCCTATGGGCCCACCACTCGTGGGAGGAACTGTGGGGGTCGGATACACTGTCATATGGGTGGCAGCGTAGATCAGGGGCCTCAACGGACCAGACCCGGGCGGCAGAGACAGGGGACGTGGAACGTCACCTCACTGTGGGGGAAGGCGCCAGAACTTGTGCGGGAGGTGGAGCGCTACATTTAGTTCTGGTGGGGCTTACCTCTACGCACAATCTTGGTTCTGGAACCATACTCCTAGATATAGGATGGACTTTATTCTACTCTGGAGTTGCCCAGGGTGTGAGGTGCCGGGAATTGTGGGGATACTCACAAGTCCCTAACTGAGTTCCGCTACAATGGAGTATACCCTATAGTATATAGTGGAGAGGGTCGCCTTACTTTGTCTACGGGTTGTAGGGGAAGAAACTGCACCGAACAGCAGATTGGAGTACTCAGCCTTCCTGGAGACCTTGAATGAAGTCCTGTATGGGGCTCCAATAAGGGACTCCAAAGTTCTACTGGCAGACATGAACGCACATGTGGGCAATGATGGAGGTACCTGGAGAGGAGTGATTGGGAGGAACGGCCTCCCTGATCTAAACCCGAGTGGGCATTTGTTGTTCGACTTCTGTGCTAGTCATGGACTGTGTATTACAAACACCATGTTCGAACATAAGGATGCTCATAAGTGTACGTGGTACCAGAGCACCCTAGTCCAAAGGTCGATGATCGATTTAGTGATTGTATCATCTGATCTGAGGCCGCATGTTTTGGACACTCTGTCAACTGATCAGAGCTGTCAACTGATCACTATCTGGTGGTGAGTTGGGTCAAGGGGTGGTGGAAGACTCTGGACAGACCTGCTAAGCTCAAACGGGAAGTGTGGGTGAACTGGGAATGTCTGAAGGAGGCCCCTGCCCATGATATCTTCAACTCACACCTCTGGCCTCTCTGGCATCCCTGTTGGGGACATTGAACCTGAATGGGTAATGTTCAAAGCTTCCATTACTGAAGCTGCAGCGGAGAGCTGTGGTCTCAAGGTAACCCTCGAACATCCTAGTGGATACCGATGATCAGGAAAGCCATCTGACTGAAGAAGGAGGCCTTCCAGGACCAAGGTGTTTCTGGAAAACCACAGAGGGGGAAACGGGGAACCATCCAAGCTGTGTACAGTAAGGATGGGATGCTGTTGACCTCAACTGAGGAGGTCATTTGGCGGTGGACGGAACATTTTGAGGAACCCTCTGAATCCAACTAACTCTATGATAGAGGCAGAGCTCAAGGCTTATAGGGGAAGGTATTCAATTACCCTGGTGGAAGTCACTGAGGTAGTCAAACAACTCATCAAAAAGCCCTGGGGATTGATGAGATCTGTCCAGAAATTCTGAAAGCTCTGGGTGTGGAGGGGATGTCATTGATGACATTCCTCTTTAACATTGTGTGGAAGTCTGGGACAGTGCACAAGGAGTGACAGAACGGGGTGGTGGTTCCCCTGTTCAAAAAGGGGGACCAGAGTGTGTGTGCCAATTATAGAGGTATCACACTTCTCAGCCTTCCTGGTAAAGTCTACTCTAAGGTGCTGGAGACAAGGGTTCGGCCAATTGTCGAACCTCAGATTATAGAAGAACAATGCTGTTTCAGTCCTGGTCGTGGAACAACGGAACAGCTCTTTACTCTCGCAAGGATCCTGGAGGGGCCTGGGAGTATGCCCTTCCGGTCAACATGTGTTTTGTGGATCTACAGAAGGCGTATGATAGGGTTCCCCAGGAGATACTGTAGGAGGTGCTGCAGGAGTATGGGGTGAGGGGGACCCTTTTGGTTATTCTAACCCCTGTATGTCCAAAGCGAGAGCTGTGTTTGAATTGTCGGCAGTAAATCGGACTCGTTTCAGTGGGGGTTAGTCTCCACCAGGGCTGCTCTTTGTCACCAATCCTGCTTGGGATATTCATGGAAAGGATATCGAGGCATTGTTCTGGTGTGGAGGGGTTGCGGTTCAGTGGACTGAGGATCTCATTTCTGCTTTTTGCAGATGATGTGGTCCTGATGGCATCATTAATCCGTGACCTCCAGCACTCACTGGATAAATTCACAGACGAGTGTGAAGAGGCTGGGAAGAGGATTAGCACCGCTAAATCTGAGGCCATGGGTCTCAGCAGGAAACCGATGGAGTGCCTACTCCGTGTAGGGAATGAGTCCTTACCCCAAGTGAAGGAGTTCAAGTGCCTCAGGGTC
This sequence comes from Typhlichthys eigenmanni, assembly GCA_027564635.1. Classification (NCBI taxonomy): domain Eukaryota; kingdom Metazoa; phylum Chordata; class Actinopteri; order Percopsiformes; family Amblyopsidae; genus Typhlichthys; species Typhlichthys eigenmanni. Next base: position 21,302 of record JAODUK010019362.1, read on the forward strand.
TTGTTTGCGAGTGAGGGGACCATGGAGTGGGAGATTGGCCAGAGAATCAGAGCATCTTGGGCGGTACTGCACAATCACTTTACCGCACCGTTGTGATGAAAAGAGAGCTGGGCAATTTTCATTCCTAACCTCACCTATGGTCATGAAGGGTGGGTCATGACCAAAATAACTAGATCATGGGTAAAGCGGCCCGAAATGGGTTTTCTCAAGAGTGTGGTGGGCGTCTCCCTTAAAGATAGGGTGAGAAGCTCGGCTATCCGTGGGGAACTTAGAGTAGAGCTGTTGCTCCTTTGCATCGAAAGGAGCTAGTTGAGATGGTAATGGCATCTGGTAAGGATGTCCCCTGCACGCCTCCCTTGGGAGGTGTTCCAATCACGTCCAGCTGTGAGAGATTATATCTCCATATTGTCCTGGGAATGCCTCGGGATTCCCCAGTCAGAGCTAGTTCCCTTGCTGGAGCTGCTGCCCCCGCGACCCGACTACTGATAACCGGATGAGGATGGATGGATGGAATTTTTTATTACAGTATTGATCCTAACATATTCCATTTAATACTGCACATACAGTATACTTGCAATTACAGATAATTTGTCACACTCTTTTGCCCTCTATAATATACTATTTTAGTTCCTTTATCATTCATTATTTTAATGAATAACCAATATTTCAATTAATAACATACTGTAAGGATTTGTGAGTGGCTTGGGGGAAGTGTGTGTGTGTGTGTGTGTGTGTGTGTTTGTGTGGTGGGGGTAATGCGATGAATGCAAAAATCATAACAAATTGTGCAAAAAGCATGAATTGTGGTGACAGTACACATTTGTAACTTTGACATTTTAGTTGGTAACTACAAACACAAAGTTGTGATAAACAGCAAGAGGAGCTCACAGAGGTTATTTAACCCACAGTCACACACAATCCCACAAAATGGGATGTTCCTGACTGTGCACTGTACCTACTAATCCCATTGATGTTCATTCAACCCTCGGGTTCATATATGTAACTGTACCACCCACTCCAGTAGGCTATCTCAAGAGATTGCGCTAAGAGAATTAGAGAAGGGCACTTAGCTCTGCCCGAGTACAATTCTCTTGGTACTTAGGAAAGCTAGTTCTTTAGATACACTCCCCAGAAAGATCAGATGACATACACACATGCCTGAAAAAAATTAAACACAAATCTAGGATGTCAGCACAGATTTACCAGCAAAATTGTAATGTGTGCAAAAATGTAGTTTGAGTATTGTGCATTAGCTGAGGTGCATTCTTACCCAATCAGAGAAGTATATCATGTTGAAAGTTGCTCTTTTAAACTGAGAGATTTCACAGATATGATACAATATGTGTAACAGATATAGGGCTGTGTTGCATTGGTGAATCATCATGTATCCACATATCAGCATCCTGTATTTGCCAAAAATTCAGAAAATCTAACGTTTGATTATCTATTTAATATGGGGTTCACATAACTGGTGTGAACATGGAACACACGGTTTCTGTCTATATTTTATACACTATATAGTCCATGTATAGTATATTCAGCATTGAGTTGGCTCTGATTCGTCTAATGTCCGAGGGAATATGTTTTTCTACTTAATAATGTGATTGCAAACTTATTTTTTTAAGCTTTCAGGAGGTCCTGCCATATAAACAAGCTGTTGTTGTGTTCCTTGTGACAAGGAAGCCAAACTACTTGTCATCACACACATTTCATCGTACATGGGTGTCCACAATTGACCACGTCAATTCTTTCAACTGCGCTACTAGTTTGACGGAGATGGCTCGAGGGCAGCAGCATTGATCTGACACTGAATGTTTCAAATGAAAAAGATCAATCAAAAACAAAAAGGTTATCAGACTGTATGAAATCTAATAATGTGACTCTTGTGAGGAGAGCTCTTTGCACCAATGTTACCATCGATTCCTTTCTCAAGTTGCTTTTATCAGCCGCCTCACCATATGGAACCATGCTACCTAAATATGACTATCTCAGTAATACACAAATGCACAATATAAGTATCTAGTTGTTCAGTGGGTGTTACAAAAAGCTTTTTAGGGTCACAAATATAGTTTCATAATTATAATAAAATATAAATGATTTTGTGGAAAAGGTCAACCTTTTTCATTGTTGGTAGTGTTTGGTGTTGGTCTAAAATAATTCAGCAAAATGAAATGGTCAAAAACTATTTATAACATTTTCAGTTGTTAATTGTTTTCGATAAAAAGTGTTCAGTGTTCAAACTAAAAAAGTTCCTTTCAGCAAAGCGAAAGACATAAAAAGCCACTATTGAGAACTTTCTATTTTTCAGTGCCTGTACAAAGGAAGATTGCTTGTGTTATTGCAAGAGTGATAGGGAGTGTTATAGCAGCTGACAGTAACACAGATGGGCTGCAGGCAGATTTACTTTTAGGATAGGATTTTGTCTTTTTGTTTAGTTTTTCTTTTAAATGCAAGAAGCTTTCATTTGTTATCGAGTAGACATGTTGAAAGCAATGGTCCCTAAAGAGAGTTTAATGATATAATTTGCTTTGCCACATAACAAAAAGCTGTGTACCACACCACATAATACCAAAAGGTAAGGTGGAAATGTCTTGCCACAGGATTTCCTGGAACATTTAATCTCAATTGAATATTGAGATGCGTGCCTATACTAAAAATAAAGAACGGCTAAACTACTACTCAGAGCAGCATTAAACATAGCATATGTACAGAACATTTCTGATAATGTCACCTTCCATTCCTTTTAGGGGAAGGGTAAGAGTCACGAACAGGACAACTAAAATTTCATTATGGAAAAGGCTTTGGGCGTGAGCCAAAAGGGAACTAGTAGCACCAATCTAACAAATTGAATCAAAGATAATGAAAATATAGAAATGACCTCATGGCTCACAGCAACACATGTTCCCAACTGATTTAGTGTAATGTGTGATACATGGAGCTATACTTTCACTTGTTCAATCAGTACTTGTAATGAGTATTATTTTCTTAAAGGCTCCTCTCTATCATTTCATGTTTCAATTTTGGACAGACCTTCCTCGTTTTGAGCTCAACATGCTGTTTCAGATGGTCTTGCACTATACTTCATTGGCTATCTGACAGGCAGTGGGAGGATACTGTAGGTCAGAGACTATTGGTTACAATCCAGAAATAATCTCACATCTGGAGTCAAACCTCACCATATTTATTTCAGAGGATTTTTAGCTCAATTAAATGTTATTAACATATTTGAAAGTCTCCATCACACAACACAACACAAAATCAACTTTAAAAGGTTTTATACTAGGGGACCATTACTGTAACATTTTACAATATATACTGTAGTGAAGGAAAATGTGTGTGTGTGTGTGTGCGTGTGTGTGCGTGTGTGTGTGTGTGCGCGTGTGTGTGGATACTGTATAAATATAAGTAAAATCCCAAATCCTGTTACACCACTGACTTATTTCATATATGTTGCCTTTATAGATAAAGCACTGGCTTGGTATATACCTTCTTGCTTGCCTCCTGTTGCTACAGTCATTCCAATACCAAGAATGCAGAAGTTATCATGCCTTGGTTAAAATAAGACCACGACTATCAGTGTTAAAGGGAAATGGGCTTAACACTGCCCTGTTTGCTCTTCCTGCCTTTCATGTGAGCGTGACTGCCTTATAATGCCATGCCATGTCACCCTTGTGATAACTGTGCCTGCAAAACAACATTAAACAGAAAACGTTATGAGAATTCATTTACAGCCAGTAGTCTTCGTATTTGACGAGGTGATGGGTCAAGAATGAAATGTCGTATTTAATAAAGCGCTAAAGCACTGCAATTACATACTTACTGATCTCTTGATTTAGAGATCTCTTCACTTTGACTGAATGCAAAGCAAAATGTGTTCCGGATTATTCAAATAGGTATTTTAGAGCAGAGTCCTCCTCAGAAATCCCCATAGTCTGTAGACATCGTCTGCATAAACACTAGCAACTGAATAAACAGCACAGTGCCATTGTTCCTGTGTACCAATGTTCTTGTCATGAGTTGATAACCATACAGTACAATGAAGGAAGCTATACTTAAGCACTATGCTATGATACAGTATACTGTATGTATATGTTCTCTGTTGTGTGCTGTTTTGTTGCTCTGTCAAACCACATTTTTGATATTACATTAATATAGTAAATGCACTATCATTTATATGTTTCTCTGCTTTATGCCTTTAATACATAAAGGGTGGGCGGGGCACGGGGACACTCCAGATCAGCCAACCACAGGCCTGCAGTAAAGTTCTCTAGCTATACGGTAACATATCAGAACACTGTTTGCCACTGTCGTGTTTCCCATACCTCAGCTTAAAGAAGCACCCCTCCACTCGATTTGCAGTCAGCACATGCATTTTACATGACGACCCAGTGGAGTCCCTTTGAAAGACTAGATTCTATAGTCACCATCACAGTTTGGTTTCTGAGCCTGTGATTCATGGTGGAAGGGAGATAATTGCATTCCCCCATATTACAAAATGTAATATGGCAGACTTATCGTCTTTAAAAAGTAAGGTGAATAGTTAAAATGACTATTAAGATATACTGTAAATATCTTGGTATCCATATCGACAGTTCATTCACATGGCAGAGCCATGTGGAAAACTTTTGTGCTAGGATACAACAGAGGATGTATTTTTTTAAGAAGGCTTAGGCTCTATGGTGTGAATAACACACTTATGCACACTTAAGCTCAAGATTCTAAACAGTAATAATCAGAACTAAACACCTGGTATCTATGTAAATCTACTTTTGTGTGCTGTAGACCTT
>JAODUK010019372.1:0-26086 GCA_027564635.1 Typhlichthys eigenmanni
GTACTGTTTAGGTACCGGTACCGAATTTGAGGTACCGGCACCGGTATCGATTCAAATGTGAACGGTACCCAACCCTAGTGTGCACGTGCATGTGCGGGCCCATGTGTTCTGTGGATCTTTGTGGTGACGGTGTATTTTTTTGGCTCTTCATGCCACACTGGTTAGCCACACCTGCTGTACAGCAATAATGGACATTACATTAAGAACATAGACAGTTAAGCAGTTGTAGACAGATAAACAGTATCGTGCCCCGGTCCTCCGCGGTGGCAAATCACATGTCGAAATGCATTGTGAAGCAAAGTGTAGTGTTGCGGCTTTTTTGATACGAATAGTGTTTGCCACTTTGTTTATGTTACTATTTACAGAGCCAGAGCGGTGTAGCAGTATCACAAAATGTTTTTAGCACAGATAATGCTAAGATAGCGAAATGCTTGGAGATATAAGTTGAATTTGACAAAAATGTATTTGCTTACATTGAGCTTGCAATAGTTGACTATACCTTTAAAGGAGCAGTGTTAGTATTTTTCTATTACTGTGTTTCTATTAAAGCTACAGTGACTACTATTGATGCGTGTGTCTGTGTATGTGTGAGGGAGATGCCGTCAACCTTAGTTATAAACTAAGACATGACATGGCTTGCCTATCTCGCTCTCTTCATTTCTTCTCCTTTTCTGTCCTTCTCAGTAAATAAATCTATATTTCAGCTGTTGCATTTCCACTACCCCACACCCCGCCCCCTTCCAACAAGCAAGCAACATAACGAGTGTGTGTCTGTATGTATTTATAGGCGGTTTCTCACAATGCTCTTCCTCTTTTCCCAACAGGATAACCCCTGTTTGGCTTCACCTCCACTGAAAAAGTAAGAAAAATCAATATGTGTGATCTTGATTTCTTGTGCCCTCTCGTCTGCCTTCTATCGCTGTGTACACACACACACACACACTATACATGCAAACACATTCAATCACCCACAAATACAATAAAACATTTATGTGACAGGACAAATGGCAATACTCCTTTACAACCACATTTGTTGATAAGTAGTGCCATACAATTGAGTTTAGTTGAGTCAGCGTGCTTCAGTGTGACATAACAACAGCAATGCTTTGACAAGGAAGCAGCACTGCCTACCTCAGGCACACAGGGCTGGGCAGAGCGGTAATCTGGATATATGAAGAGGACAAACACTGCCCTAGGAGATGGTACATGTCCTATTGGCCAGGGATTCAATTCCGCATGAGCATCATTTTCTTCTGTGACATTTTCTGAGAAAGTAGAAGAGAGGGTTAGTGGTTGTGCTTTTTCCTACTTTTTTGTGTGGCGGGGCTAAATGTTAAAGGTAAATAGACAAAAAGAGACAGAGATGCTCAACACAAACACGTCTGTTAAAAGCACATATAGAAACATGTTTGCAGGTACCACATTAGGACTGGCCCAGCAAACATGATGATGTTTTTGAATAAGGATAATGACTTTGCATATGCAGAGTCAATGGGCAGTGTGTTTTACTAAAACCAATCAACAGAAGCACTAATTCTGCTTTAACCGTATGTAAACTACATATTATATAGCACTTTAGTAACCCACAGGCTACTTGAAGCACTGTGCCAGATTGGCTTTCATTCACACAGTGATGTTGGTGTCAGCCATGCAAGGCCATCCAACCAACTGGGAGCAGTTACTGTATATACATCATGAAGTGTCTTGCTCAGGGACACAGCACAGGGTTCTAACCAGCTACTCTTTGATCGCCTGACATCCCACTCAACCCACTGTGCCCACAGGGCCATTACTACACGCAGGGCAACTGAGGAGAGCTAGAGGGTTTTTAAATGTTAGGCCTAGTCATTGCAGTATGGCCAGTGCTCACACCGTTTCATGCTGAATGTTTTAAGTATGTGCACGTGTTACAGATGGATTACTCTATGTATTATCCATTCAGCATTTTCATATAATCCGGTGTGTTGTGTCAGTACCTAGTTGAAAAGCCAAGTGATGATTCTTCTGGGCCAACCTAGTGTCAGGCTTCAGTCTGTGCTGTCCAAAGGAAAGTGACTAATTCTGAACTGACCAGGGCACAAAGGAACATAGCATAGAATAGAAAACGACTAAAAGGAAGAGGGGAAAATGAAGGTGGATGCCTAATCCCAGTCCCCGTTGAAAGGTGTAGAAAGAAGGGTGGTTAATCTATTTTGCCCTTATGACACACAGTCACAAGTTGAAGGGATATTCCAGTACTGTGCAGTGTGACCATATTTTGCCTTTCAAAAAAAAGATGACATTGGAGTCAGGATGGCAGCGAGCAAGGCTGAACCATCGGTACCCAGAGTAAAGAATGCTGATGCTGTGGGGTTGAAATATATGTTGGCCATTCCACAGCACTGTGATTGCTTCCATCAGTAGAAACAATATATAGCCTACATTATGTCATGTCTTGTAATGTTTTCAGATATATAGTATCTCGACAGAATGCGGTGCTATCATGGCCTCAACAATCGCTTCTGCAACTGAGGCGAAAACATGTTCATTCCAAATGTTTTTATAATGAAGCTGTCAATTTGCTTTTAGTCTATGCCAATGATTGAGACGTAAATTAATGCCACATAGCCAGAATGTTTTTGTGAGCCTTTATTAGTTCCTTTTAAGTGAACTTGCACACAATTACAGTACTATGTGTGATTTGCTTAAGACTTGTGAGTCTAAATACTTTGAAAATGTAATGGTACATTTTGTCTATTGTTGCTCTTGGGCTTTGGTTTGACTTGAGTTATTGTTTGATTTTCATCTTATTGTTTAAGGTAAATGCTCTATCTAGTGAGAGTTTGTAATACATTTGAATAAAGCAGGCATATATTTTTATAAGAGTAAAACATTTGTGGGAAACAGAACAGAAATCAATTGATAATTTGCAATTAATTGCACCATGCATCTGCGATTAATAAGGGTAATTTTTTTAAATCCACTGACAGCACTAGTTATAGTAAAGTATAAAAATAATAAATAAAAACACCAAAATAATTTACTGTAGAATGAGGGCCCCGCCGTCTACTTTTAGAAGAAATAATTTAGAGAATTTGGATCACTGCGATGACAAACAAAAAGTTACAAATAATTTAGGTCTACCATACTTGGGTAGTTCCACACAAAAGATGCATCAAGCACCATGTTACTCCATTTGAGGAAAATTACTGTATTTCCCCAAATAATAGACATTTGATATAAAGTAATTACTTTCTCATTTTTGCAGTGGTGACTGTTTTCTCATTTGAAGGAAATTAGTTTTATATAAAAACTAATCCATGGATTTCCCAGAACATTCTGTATTGTGTGCATGGTAACCATGGTGATTACAGGAATCTTTCATCCTTCTGTTAAAGGTTCAGTTCACTGAATACTTTTGGCTGACATAGTCTTAGCCTCTTAGTCTTAGCCTCTTCCGTTAATTAGCACCAGAGCCATGGAAATAACAGTTACACCAATGGAAGTTGGAAATTTTCAACGGTCACATGGTTCATAAACCTATCGAAAAATAGTTCCAGGAAGTGCTTGGTGGGCAATTTGAATATATATACTGTATATATATATATATACACAGATGTATAACTGTTTTTTTTTTGTGTTAATTAGTAGTCAATAACTGCACCCATTTACATTTAAAATATAATTTATAGTGTACTTTTAGTATTTAGGCTAACTTCCGGCAGCTATTTTGAGGCTCCGTTGCTGTGAAAAAGCGGTCCATTGAAGTGAACGGAGATGACGCAAATCTGTGCTAAACGTCTGTAAGCTTGACACGGGACTCTGACTTTCGGGAAGTACCACTGTCGATTTCCATTGGCTGTTCGCATTGTCACTCACAAGTACTGTATGTCTGCATAATTGCTGGTGCAACGATAGCTCAGTGCTTTATTTACTAATTTAAATTTAAACATTTATTTTAATCAATAACCGTAGCCTACAAATTGTGCAGATTTACAAGACGTGTAATCAGTCCTGTTGTTTAGTTTTCCTCATCGCAAATTTAACATACGACTTGGTCATAGAGTTACGTGGTTGTCATCCTGCATGTCAATCAAAATTCCTCGCTTGTCGAGTAGGCGGTACTGACGCAGTTAGCCAGCACTGTCCCAGACTTTACGTATTTAAAAAGGCTGGCTCTGCGAGACTGACATTATATCTCTGAAAGGTGTGTTAGTCAGCCTTTGAAATACACACACACACACTACATACCGACACACTAAAAAATACTTAAGAACAAGGGTGAAAACCCATGCAAAAATATATCACACCACATGTTTACACAACACAGAATCCTGCACATATATAGGCATGCACACAAGTGCACATATATACAATCAACTGCAAATAGCAATCAAATCATGTGCACACATACTGACAGACACACACGCATAGAAGTTAGACGCTGGCATTTAAGTTAATGATATGGTAATACATTGACATGGTGGAGCATATCAAAGTCCACTTGACATTTCTTTTCTGATTTCTGATGCCTTTCATAGTGTCTGCCTCATAGTCTTACTTACGATAAAACCAGTTGCCATACAGTATATGTGCTAAATCTTTGTCTTCTGATGGGTTTTTCCCTTTTTAATAGATTTTTGTATCCCCAAAAGGTCAAACACTTTCTGTAGTTGTTAGGATGGTTCACTCACAAGTCAAAAGGTCCTGTGTTTGATATCCAGATGGCCACCATATACCTGCAAACATACATGATTCATGTTGTTTAACATTGTTACAGTACATGTAACTAGATGTCCATATCATGACATGACTTAATGACTTAATTACATGTAACAATGTTAAACATTATCTGAGAAACTATAATATTGTATCCTATACAGAAAGCTACATAGTGTTATGTAGGCGTAATCTAGCAAAAATGCAGCAAGATATATGTGTTGTGCTCTTATAGGTCAAAAAATATTGAAAAATGTGTCCTAGCAATCGTAAAAAAAAAAAACTAGTTTTACAGTGAAAATGTAACCAGCTTTGTTGTGTAGGTTACTTACCAACACATCCCCAGCCTGGCAGTACATTTGAAGTGGTGCTCTGAACACAAAGGAGAGGGGCACTTTTGATTAATTTGGGAAAATGGTAATAGTGGCGTCATCATGTCCTGAGCGGAGAATAAAATCCCACTCCCTCTGTTGTGGTCTGAGCTCTTATGGTTTGTTTGTTTATAGTTCATGTGATTGCCACAAAGCATTTGTTTTGGGCTGAGATGCTGGTGCACTAGTATGACATCTATTGGCAGAAAATTATATACAATAAAAATTATAGTCACATTAATTAGCAACTATAGTTTTGTTTATTGTAGGGCTGGCTCCAAATACTTGATTATTCCGGTATTCGTTCATTGAGTATGTATTCGATTTTAAATATTGGGATTTGAGTATTCGTTTTTTTTTACATTATGCACGGTTTCCCATTTATCTTCTTCCAGCTAATATAAAATGAATGCAACAGCAGGCCAAGCAGTACTTATTAATACAATTAGTTTTGGACTCAATATTTGACATGATTGTCTGGACCCATGCAAATGTAAAAAGAGAGTTTTTGAATGTTTTAGATCAGTGGACTATGCGTATTGTTCTTGGTGGTCTGGTGGACTACTACTCACTTCATTGTTGACTAAAAGTTAAAAGCGTTGATTGTACTTGCTGTTGTAGTTATGTGCTATTGAAAACCTGCAAACGGTCCTGCCGCCTGCTTTGATTTTTAACAGGTTATGAAACATTAATTATAGTTGAGTATAGGCCTGTCACTATAACTATTTTTTGTTAGCCGATTAATTGTCCCAGAAATAATCGCGATAAACGATATTATTGTCATTTTAAGGGAAGACATGAAAAGACATGGGTGTAATGACTTACTATATAGGCTTAATTGTCCAAGGAGTCGACAAAGGAAGCAGGGAGAAGTTTAACTGAAACACGGGAAACATTTTATATTAATAGTAGCATACTACTCTCAAAACAAGCGTCAAACACACTGTCGTGGTAAAGGTTGTTTGTGAATTACGTTTTGATGTGCCCTACACCAGCGACGATCATGTCCAGATGGAGCAGTAACTAAGTAAATAAGTAATCTAGGGCTGCACGATTATGGCCAAAATGCTAATCACGGTTATTTTGATCAATATTGAGATCACGATTATTGATTTTATGAACAATGTAATTTTATTGCACTCACATTATAAACAGACCACAGAAATCACTTCTATATTGTGCTACATTCCTGCTAATGTACAAATATTAGCTTCAAAATAAGACTGGTCCTTAAAGTGCATCAGTGAAGCAAAATAAAAATTGTACATAAAATATAGGCCAACTAAAAATAAATATGCCATCAAAGAATGCAATTACAGTAGTACAATCATTGCTGTCATTAGATTTTTTGTTTGGCCGGTCTGATGTCTTTCTATTATGGATGTCACTATACCAGAAATCTAGTAGTCAATACAAATACCAGTGATTGGGCTACGAGGAAGTACCACCAGGACCTCCGTGACTCGGTGCCCGCACGAAAGTGCTCCTAGGGTGGCTAAACATTAACCGAGATCCCGCGTCCAGGTTGGATATCCGGTACCTACGGTACTGTACAAAAACGAGTACTGTCATGTTTTCAGAATTTTGGCATCGACTTGGTACCGAAGTATCGGTTCTCGTGACAGCCATACTTTCTATTACTTTTCTACTCGGACTGCTGCCTCGCAACATCCAGGAAGGTTTTGTACACCCACATGCTGTTGTTGGAGGGTGCGCGTGAAGCCAAATCGGCTGCTGTTGGCGGGTGACTAAGAAGCGCTTGATTTGATACATAGCAGAGTTTTCTATGAGTAGAGCACATATTTTAAACGTCAATATCGCAGTCGATCATGTTCATTTAATTGTTGAAGCTAAAATCGTAATCGAGATCGAAATTTGATTATTTGTGCAGCCCTAAATCCAGTATTTTAGGATGAAAGTTCATATGTTTGGGAGATCTTACTATAATCATTTCAGGTTTTCGACATATTCCATATTTTCTGTAGACCGGTAGAACAGTTGAAAATTGGCGAGCTTCGTGGCGAACATGTTTGCGTTGACCTTGAATGTTAAGCTTTTTGTGTAATAATTCCAAAACATATTAGATTGAAACTGTCACCCTTCCTCCAGCGTCAATAAGGCAATATAGTAATTATCGTGCCCAGTTGAGTGTTTTTAATAGTGTTTTTCAGAATGATTATTCAAATACTCCATGGCTGGTTGTGGCTGAGTGCCAATTCAATGCTACAGATCAGGTTAAGTTATTGCAACACTTCCTGGATTAAGATGAATTCACATTTAACAAGCCTATCATCAGCCTCCTGGATACTCACAAGATTAGATCTGGCCCCCATACTAAAAAAGCCCCCAATTATATAGTAATGGCTGTAGAAGTCCCTCGTGCTGTGCCTCCTGCCTTAGCCATAAATGATTGCTATAAGGAAGTTTTTTCCATTAGAAATTCCTTAAGATTAAGAGTCATTCTCTATATACTCATCTGTCCTGCTTTGTTTCTTACCATTATTTCCATATTGCTTTTCCTAAAAAGCCTCTTCAGACGTCTTACTATAAAGGTTCTGGTAATGGTAATTACTACCCAAGCAGCTCTACCCATTTGAAAGTCCCCTTTCCAACTCCTGTCAACTTCTTCACCAAAAATACCTTAGAAAATTGTTAGCTGTTCTCAGTTTCTCTGTGATTTCACAAGCCACATAAGCTGCTTTATAATTTAAATCATCACCGTGATTACTGGCACACATCTTAGAATGCAGGCACTGCAAGAAGTAAAGGTTTTAGAACAGCAATGTGTAGAAAAAATATCTGACATTTTAGTGAAATAGTTGGAAATGCTGCTTTTAATGGGCAGCAGTTTGCCTGCAGGTTCAACTGATCAAATAAACAGTCAACCTACCCCCGCCTCCAATATAAGGACAAGGAACATGTGGAGGTTAATGGGCATCAAACTCAACGTATACTGTATATATACTCACCAGTAATAATGTATCTCAGCATCCAGATGATTAGAGTATATGTTTACTGCATTGTATATATATTTGACATTGTAGTTGTTATGTTTGACACATCTACACTACAACACAGTTAGTTAGACTAATGCTTTACGGTATGGACATGGTAATGAGCAACAACACAAATACTATTATGATAATTATTATACAGTATGTTACCATGTTCCACATTTGATTTGTTGTGTTGTTTGCTTTTTCCCTGTTCTACACTTTTAATCACTTTCAAAATGTCTGATTCTATTCACATCATGTTTGTTTATATAGCCAGGGGAATGGAAGACAGCTGTTAGATGTATCAGAATAGACGATAGTGCAGAGGAGTTACTATTGTACATCGGAAAGCAATAGAGACAGATGGAGAGAAAGGAATTCCAAGGATTTCAATTAGACGCCTAAAGAAGAGAGAGAAAGATGGACAACATTATCTTGAGGCCTTAATGATGCTTTTAAAGTGTCATCAAAAAAACATGTCAGGTTCATTCTCTAGCCAGTGCCATTCGACCAGTGACCAGTGCCAACAATCAGGAGTTGGTCCCCGGGTGCTGCACAGCGGCTGCCTACTGCTCCCTTGAGGGATGGCTTAAATTCAGAGGATGAATTTCGCTACATGTATGTGTATGTTCATACATCCATCCATCTTCATCCTCTTATCCGTAGTTGGGTCATGGGTTCAGCAGGGGACTGCAAACTTCTCTATCCCGAGCCACATTATCCAGCTCTGACTGGGGGATCCAGAGGCTTTCCCAGGCCAATGTAGAGATATTATCCTCTCCACCTAGTCCTGGGTCTTCCTTGAGGCATCCTCCCAGCTGGACATGCCTGGAACACCTCCCTACAGAGGTGCCCAGGAGACATCCTTACCAGATGCCCGTACCACCTCATTTGGCTCCTTTTGATGCACACTCCGATCCAGTGAGTGCTGAAGGTCAAGGACCGATAATGCCATCAGGGCCACATCATCTGCAAATAGCAGCGATGAGATCCCCAGGCCACCGAACCACAACCCCTCCCCACCATGAATATTACAAACAGAATTTGTGACAAAGCACAGCCCTGGCCCCGATTTACTGCCAAGAATCTGTACACAGCTATTGCTTTGAGCCTACAGGGATTTGATTACGGTCAAAAGGGACCCCCTCACAGCACCTCCCACAGTATCTCCCAGGAGACCAGGTCAAATGCCTTCCAGATCCACAAAAAACATGTAGACCGGAAGGGCATACTCCCACGTCCCCTCCAGGATCCTCGACTGAGTAAAGAGCTGTGTTAATTTTGGCAGAAATGTTAGATTTAGTCTTAGTCTTTAGATGAAAATGTTTAATAGTTTGTCACATTTTAGTCATTTTCATTCTAAATAGTTTTAGACAAAAACAGAAATGCGTTTTGGTCAACGAAAAGTCATTACATTTTAGTCAACGTTTAGACAAAATGTTTTCTCTCTTTAAACAAATGCAAAAGTCTATTACCGGTATGGCCTGTTACATGCAGATCATATGGTAGCATAGTCGACAGTCAAGCAAAACCCTTTATTCAGCCTGGTAGGACAATTTGACAATTTAATTTGTCCATTCAAATTCATTCATTCATCCGCTGCCAAATTTGACATTGTGCTGCCCACTTATGTGTGCAGTTACGGTTGATCATACGGTCTCGCCAGCCGGCAGCCTGCACACTTATGTGTGCAATTACAGTAAATCATACACAGGCAGAGTTTTTACATTTAAGTATGAAACTACGGTAAATTATATATGCAGGCAGTTTATAAATGTAAATCATACCACTAACGTTTTTGTCTCGAATCTTTTCGTCAACTAAAATACAGCTTCAATTTAGTTTTAATTTTTATCATCAGTGAACTATTTTCATCTCGTTCACGTCTCGTTTTATTGATAGAAAAAGGTTTGCTGACGAAAATAAGACGAAAATATTTTGTCAACGAAATTAACACTGGTATAGAGCTGGTGCATTGTTCTTCTTCAATCGAGGTTTTACAATCGGTCGCACCCTCCTCTCTAGCACATTGGAGTAGACTTTAACAGGGAGGCTGAGTAGTGTGATACCCCTGTAATTGGCACACACTTTCTGATCCCCCTTTTTGAAAAGGGGAACCACCACCCCAGTCTGCCATTTCCTTTTCCTTTCTGTCCCTGACTTCCACGCGATGTTGAAGAGGCGTGTCATCCAAGACACCCCCTCCACATCCAAATCTTTAGCATTTCTGGATGGATCTCATCAATACCCGGGGATTTGCCACAAGGGAAATTGACGATGATCCCCCATCAGCCTCCAGGTCTGTCTCTACCATAGAGAGCATGTCAGTCGGATTCAGGAGTTCCTCAATGTGTTCCTTCCACCTCTCAATTACCTCCTCAGTTGAGGTCAACAGCGTCCAATCTTTACTGTACACGGCTTGGATGGTACCCCACTTCCCCCTCTTGAGGTGGCGGATGGTTTTCCAGAAGCACTTTGGTGCCGACTGAAAGTTTTTCTTCATGGCTTCTCCGAACCTCTACCACACCCGCTGCTTTGCTTCTGCTACGGCAGATGTTGCAGCCCTTCGGGCCTGTCGGTGCCTTGCAATTGCCTTTAGAGTCTTCCGGGACAACATATGCCGTAAGGCTTCCCTGACCACTGGTGTCCACCACGGTGTTCCGTAGGTGTAAGTTGAAGATCTCATGGGCAGGGGCCTCCTCCAGACATTCCCAGTTCACCCGCACTACCCGTTTGAGCTTACCAGGTCCAGAGTCTTCCCCCACCCCTTGACCCAACTCATCAACAGATGTTGGTCAGTAGCCAGCTCTGCCCCTCTCTTCACCTGAGTGTCCAAAACATATGGCCTCAGATCAGATGATATGATCACAAAACGATCATCGACCTTCGGCCTAGGGTGCTCTGGTACCACGTACACTTATGAGCATCCTTATGTTCGAACAGGGTGTTTGTTATAGACAGTCCATGACTAGCACAGAAGTCAAACCACAAACGCCTGCTCGGACTTAGATCAGGGAGGTCGTTCCTCCCAATCACACCTCTCCAGGTGTCTCCATCATTGCCCAAGTGCGCTTTGAAGTCTTCCAGTAGAACTAAGGGTTTCCCTACAAGACTCCATTCAGAGTCCTCAGGAAGGCCGAATACTCCGAACTGCTGTTTGGTGCATGTGCACTGACAAGTCAACGTTTCCCCCCCCACAACCAGTAGGCTCAGGAAGGCGACCCTTTCGTCTACCGGGGTAAACTCCAACATAGTGGCGCTCAACCGGGGACTTGTAAGTATCCCCACACCCGCTAGGCGCCTCACACCCTGCGCAACTCCAGAGTAGAATAAAGTCCATCCCCTATCCAGGAGAACAGTTCCAGAACCAGAACTGTGCATAGAGGTAAGCCCCACCAGATCTAAAAGGTAATGCTCCACCTCCTGCACAAGTTCCAGCTCCTTCCCCCACAGTGAGGTGACATTTTACGTCCCCAGAGCCAGCCTATGCCGCCCGGGTATGGTCCGTCGGATGCCCCTGAACTTCGCTGCCACCCATTTGACAGCGCACCCGACCCTCACGGTTCCTCCTTCGAGTGGTGGGCACATAGGATGAAGAGGAGGATGGTGCCACGTTGCTTGTTCAAGCTATGCCCGGCTGCGCTCCGTGGCAAACCCAACCACCAGACACTCGTCAACGAGCCCTATTTCTGGGCCTGGCTCCAGACAAGGGGCCCGGGCTTCCTCCGGGCAGGGTTACTTCTCCACTTTGATGATCTTCCATAAGGGTCTTCTGAACCATTCTTAGTCTGGCCCCTGAGACCACTTTGCCTTGGGAGAACCTACCAGGAGCACAAGGCTCTAGACAACACCACTCTCAGGATCATAGGGACACCCAAACCTCTCCACCACGATAAGGTGATGATTCCCGGAGAGGAACCATGTGTATGTATGTGTGTGTGTGTATGTATGTGTATGTGACAATAAAAAAAATGTGACAATATGTGACAATAAAAAAAGCAGCACTTTTACATTATTCCTCATAGTAGTGTATGACCTTGTATAGGTCAGGGTCCCAAAAAAAAAATCCAGGTATTTTTTCGCAGTCACTGCCCTCATGATGAGAGTATAACTATTATGTGAAACTAAATTTTTGCATAATAAGATGACTGATTTTGGAAGAACTTAAAATAATGATCTCCCCATGGCTGGCTGTTTAAACACTTATTGTCGACACTATTTTTAATCGCACATGCTGGCAAGCGACCGAATGCAAAAGCACTGCTTTGGCAATAAGACGTGTCCCTTAAGGAGAGAGATTTGTGATCGTGAAGCTGCAGCGCTAGATATAAAAGTGCTGTTTCTGGGATATATGTCTAAAACATTATCTGACAATAGCCGTAACACATCATGCCCTCTCCTTTAATTGCAGCCATTTTTTCAGTTGTTTGACTGCTTGAAAAATTCTAACCGCAGCAACCTAAGAAGCTTGGCTAGACTGACACACACACACACACACACGCACACGCACACGCACACGCACACACACACACACAAACGTACAGACACCCAGTAGGTGTGTGTGAATAAATTACCTGAGTAGCAGTACTGATAGAGTGGAGGAGACTACTTAAAGCAATAAAACACAATAAGCACAATAGACACAAAGCCAGGGTCAGAGAGCTAATGGCTGCAGACTCTGTGAGCGCTCTGAGGCCTACCCCTGCATTTATAAAAGACTGACACGTATCAAAGGTTAGTCACAGGAAGATTAAAATAGGCCCTGAAGCCATGCCGGCGTAATTGGTATCCTATTGCTACAGGATTTGTCGGCCACACGGTATGTGATAAGCTATAGAAAATGCAATGGCCTTGTAAGACCCATGTACTGTACACCTAAGTGTTTTGAATTAATATATCTGATGAGTCCTGACATTGAAGATGGGCAGAGCATGCAGATTAGTTCTAGTAGGATACTGCAGATTACGGATTACGGACATATATATGAGTATATTCAGTGTTGGGAGTATTGAGTTACAAAAGAAACACAATTACAGTAATACATTTATTTTTGCTGTAACGCAGTAATATAAAGCATTACTAATAACATTTTGGAAATAATATACCTGTTACAATCTCAGTAACACAAGTTACAATGCATTTTAGCTTGAAATTCAGTGGTGGTTTTATTTAATTTTTTTGAAAACATTTTGGTACCAGAGATAGAAATCCTGAGTGGCGCGTTTGCTCCATAGAACTATAAGAAGGTCCTCCTTCAAATTGGCACAACCGCTGTAGTCTACTGTCTCGCTCCTTTAGGTCATAAACCCAGGAAAACATGCATGCACAATTAATACAATAGGACAGAGGTCTACAAAAGGGGGTCCGGGACCCCTACCCCTATCAGAGTTACTGCAGGTCTCCTGCAAATTATTTGATCAAATAATTATTTTCTTCCAAAGATTTAAATGTCAAATAATATACATCTGTTCCATAAATATATACATCTGACTATTATTTTAATGGATTAGTTAATGGCCTACTTTTATACATGTATGGCAAGATCTGGTCTCCGTTCCCAGGACTTTTAACTTGTATCTCTCCCTACAGTCCGTACTGTATTGGGTTAAAGGGATTTTAAATATTCTGTGCCTTATGCTTGGAATACTTTACAAAATCATTTAAATCTTGTGAGAGTTGATCTCTTACCGCTTTTAAAGTCTTACTGTCTGACTTGGATATAGGCACGTAGCTGTCGATGTGTCATTAATATTTATTTAACTGTTATCTGTTGATATTCTCATTGTAACGGTTGTGTTTTTATTTTTGAAGTTGAACTTTCAAAAAATAGGCTTTCGCTGTCATCACACCTAAACCACGCCTGTAGCTACATGTATCTGTACAACGCTGATTGGTGACAACACACCAGGTTGAGTAGACTTGAGTACAAAGGATCTCAAGCTCTCCAGATTGATTTGCGTGAGAGCCAAACTGATGCGAATTCTACACGTTTCGAGATAGAAATCGTGAGACCACCTGAAGTTATTTCTTCATAGCTCTATTTCATTAGTTATTGTAATAATGTGACTAGTAGCCCACCCTAGCCACATATATATTATTCTGTAATTAGCCTACAGCAAAGCTAAGGGGACAAATTACTTCAGCCATAATCGCCCTAACAATACTTTTTTTCTGCCAAGTAACTTTTTTACTGAATGACAAACTTGAGAGAACAAGTGCATGACAATGTATAATCTCAAGCCCTGCTTCAATAGGCTAGATCGAACTCAGGCAGGCAGTTTGCAATGAAACATTAAAGGATACTTTTTTGTGCCAAACCCTACACATTGCCCTCCACTGGATGTATTATGAGCTGCGTGTGATAAAGGCCTATAAAGTCAATTTTAGCATTTTAGAATGCCAAGTCATAGGCCTACTTCCGCCGTTGTTTTGCTGAAAGTAACTCAAAAGTAGTGTAAAGCATTACAATTCAGAGACGGTAAAACTGTATTATAATTAATTACTCTCAAATTACAGTAATAATGTATTACAATACATTTTGGGAGTAACTTACCCAACACTGCGATATTATGAATTACTATAAACATATTACATATAGATGCTAACACCTTGCAAACTAAAATTATTTACTATCATTATGTACCACAGACCAATTTGACATGGCTGTAGACACATACATGAGGATGGAGGAGCCTTAAGGAGTAATTATTCTGTTCCTGTAGACCAAACAACCCATCACTCAAGACCAACATGTGAATGAGTGAGTGAGTGAGTGAGTGAGCGAGAGACTAGGGGAGCGGTTGTGTTGCAGCCAGGGCAAATGTGATGAATCAGAGGGCGTAGGTAAAGTTATTGATCAGTGGACTGTCGCCTGACTGAATCCTGTATGTTTTTCACATAAACAAAAAAAGAAAAGCACATTCATATATACACACACACACACGTGCACACACACGCACACACACACACACACACACACACACACAGGCACACATACTGTATGCACATCAGTGTACATTATCCACTATGTCACTCTGACAACATACTGTCCTTGTAAATAGTATATTTTTTGCAATTTATGAATCCACTGTATGTATTAAGGATTAAAGTACAGTAGGCATATGCAATTATGCGATTTCAATAGCTAGCTGCCTTTGCTAGTTGGCACCAGAAATATGTGTTGGTTAAACAAATTATTTTATTTTATAATGATTTTCATATTCACTGTCGGCCTCTATCTGCCTGCGCTTGAAACGCTGTTAACGCTGCATGGTAGAGTCAGGAGCGGCGTGATTCATTGGCAAAGGAAGTCCTCTTTGCTACCGAGTAGAAAAGGTAGGCCAAAGGTTGTATTTCATGGCTTCAGGGAAATCTGTGACTTACATAATGTAGCAATTGGTTTCCTGTTGGGTCTGCAGGAAATAAGGCTCATGACTAAGATAAATAGTCTAATACGTGTAGTTTACATTTTTCAATTATTATTTTTAATTATTACAATATACAGTATACAGACATAAATAAAATAATCAGTAGGCTAGATCATAAAACAACCTCAGTCGAAGTCAGTGTGCAGTGTTTGCAGTTGGGTTCAGTTGCTTCTACAGTAGATGCTATACAATATATAACCCTAGCACTGCTCTGCAAAGACAAAAAAAGTGTTGGTTATCCAATGATTAATAGCCTAATTGATGATACATAAGTAGCAGCAAGCGATATACTGTCCACCTAAATAAACTAACAAGAAGTGTGAAATATGCTGTCTCCAGTCCATCCCATGAAGCAACACTACAGTACTAAGTTTAACAAAGAAAATGTAACTTTATTGAAAAACTGGCATCAGCTGCCAGAATACTCACATACCTCTCCTGAGATGTCATTTCAACTTTAATGTTGTTTTAAATGTAATGTATGTCCATCTCAAACAACTGCTAACTACATCGACCTCCTTTAGAAGGTTGCTTCAGGTGTGGGAGGCCTGTCTCAGATCAGCTGTCAGTACTCCGGGGAGCATGTGCGAGAGCGCGCAGGAACGGTAGACACGGCCCCGCACCGGGACCTCGGCGTGACAATTGCCAATATTTTTGTTCAGTGCCAAACCTAAAGTCAGTTTAGCTCAATAAGTTACAGTAGAAAGAAGAAACTGGAACATTTGCACATTTATTGATAATAAATTGTTTTTCTCCATTTGTATTCGGAGGAAATAGATAGTTAATCAATTAGTTAATCAGCTGATCAATGCTTTCTTTCTTTCTTTCTTTCTTTCTTTCTTTCTTGTTTCCTTGCTTCCAAATTCCTGCAACAGTGAAACCAAACACTGCATGACAGCAGCATACCTGCTTGGCTCACCAGGTGGCTTCTCAGTGGCTAGCCCAATGTGTCCTTAAAATCTGTGTCATTGGCTCCCTTTCACACCAGGATGCATTCCATTGGTGGAGACTCCCTGGGATCTCAGCACCCCACATTGTGTTTGAACACTAAAAAAAGACAAACATTCGTCCATGTCTCACTGCCTTGTTTTTGACATAATGCCAACAGTGAACCCAGTCACCACTTACTGGCTTTTAACTCTCTCTTTGTCTTTGAAGATAGTATTATTTATGTCAACAAATACATTTCTTGGAACTTTAATCAATAATTTAAAGACCCCCTCTGGTGAAAATATATATTTTTAACACGTCAACATTATGTTTTATGTGTGCAAGATAGTAGGGGTGTGCATAGACTTCATTATCTGCAGCTGTCTCTGTTTAACCACAACAGTATCTGTACACTGTGGCTGTTTCTGTATTCTGATAACAGACTTTTGGGCATGTTTAATACCGGAAGTCACGTTATATCAGGCAAATGTTGTATTTTTTTAGCGATGAGCGAGTACTCAGCTGAAACAATATCCGGTACAGATACTGCACTTTTTACGAGCACGAGTATCTGAGTGAAATATGTCAATATCAGTACTCATCTGATGATGAAGAAATATCCTTAGTGGGTAGGTATGCGCTAGGCTAGTTGCAGCTGCAAGCACATCCTTCTGTGATAAGCCTACACACAGAGCTCTGCCTTCTCGTATACGCAGACTGCTGCAGTTCTGCCAACAAAGACACAATCTCGCCATCATCACAGGCAGACAGCGTCTCTTCCAGCTGGCGAGTCGGGACTCTTCTCTAGTAGATCATCTCTTGTAAATTCAGTGGAGTCATATTGAGAACTTTGCTCCAACTGGACGCAGTGCAGTCACAAGTTAAGATTGTGAATCTCACTGCTTCTATAGGTTAATTTCATTTTTCCCTTCCCACTGTAGGTCTACAAATAGTTATATAAAACAATCAGAGGTTGGGAGCCAGGAAATCAAAAAGCAAGGCATTCAAATTTAGTGTAAGCCAGGGGATAGGCATAACATTTGGCTTTCAGCCTTCATCTTGTTGTC
Source organism: Typhlichthys eigenmanni (assembly GCA_027564635.1). NCBI lineage: Eukaryota > Metazoa > Chordata > Actinopteri > Percopsiformes > Amblyopsidae > Typhlichthys > Typhlichthys eigenmanni. Next base: position 17,490 of record JAODUK010019372.1, read on the forward strand.
CAACCCCGCATTCTCGTCCAGTGGTGCGCGGTTGGAAGATGTAAACAAAGCAAGGTGAGTGTGTTGTTAGAAGCTCGGAAAAGTGTATGGTCTAATTGTCGGACATCAATCGAACTCGGCAAAGGAACCCGGCAAAGCACGCGATGTCCATAAACCGTCTGAGGAGGGCCGCTAGGGGCAACGCGCCCAGGAGAGCTGCCGTGAGACGCATGCAGTTATGAGATGCACGCAGTTGTGCATAGTTGAGAGATGTTAACAAAGCCAGGTGGGGCGGCCTGATTAAGATGGAAAAATTTATTTGGTTGATGCCATGTCTTCATTAGGCAAAGAATGTCTAGATTGTTCTCAATTATAAAATCGTGGATGAGTAGGGCTTTGTCAGAGAGGGAACGGACATTAAATAATGCAAATTTGTAATTACTGTAGGAATCTGACGAAGTGCGCAATGGTCGTGGGTTGGGCGAAGATTGCGAGGGGCGATGGGTTGATTCGACCAAAAGGAGCGGATACCGGTTGGAGAGTTGTTGCTGCTGAATGTTTAGTTTCTGCGAGAACCACGGTGGATACATCTCGGCCAGCGGAGCACTTCATGGTGATAAAACAGAGCCGTCGGGGCGATGCAGGACCTCGACCTGAGCCACAGCAGCTCAGCCACAGAGCATCCCAGCAGAGATGAGATGGGTACAGGTTCAATCCACATCAGGAGAGAAGCAAGATGATGTAGAGTAGATGGCGGAGGGATATGACCACTGTAGTCCTCTGGAGCAAATGGGAAGTGCCGAAGCACAGACAAAAGCTGTTGGTGATGAAAATCCTCTGGTGAATTTTAAACTAATTTGGAGTACCCAATCAATAATAAACAAGTTATTTAGTTAAATTCCATTAAATCATATGTCCTCTCCGGTTTATGTTTCGATTACGGATGAAGTAGAGCCCTCCCGTCGTAGTAGTACCATACACTACTGTATGCTAGTACCGGTAGACAAGTACCGATACCATTACCGGTATCTAGCCAGGACGTTTTTGTAACTGGACGAGATGTAGAGCAACCAGGGATAAAAGAACTTCAGATGTCTCTAAAAACGGATAACTTATTAACTTAATACAACAAAATAATTATATGATATTAATGTTTTAGCCTGAAAAATATAAAAGACACCGAAGGAGAAGCGGCTGCCTAGTGCGCCTGCGTTCTCCCCCTCGAAAGATAAAAAACTAATTTTGGAATTTCTTAGCATAATAGCAGCTATAAACAACAGCTATAGACAAAAATCTACACATCAAAATGACATATGGTAATAAGATGTTATTGGGACAGCCTACCTGTACAAGTTGACATCGTAAGATCTAGCTGCTATGGCGTGTCTTATCCAAATATTTAGTAAATTCGACTACATAGAGTCCCTGTAAGTTCCCTTTCGAACACCAGAAATGAACGTCTATTTAATCTTCCTGTATCTTATCCTGTCGACTGTTGAGAACCAGGTGCATCTTGATTAAGATTAGAATAACATATATACATACATACCCCTGTATTCTACATAAATGGGGGAAAATGCTTTTTCCATCTTTTGTTTTGATCTTATATTTCAGGTGAACGATTTAGTAAATTGTAGTCTTAGGCTACAGGTGCAACTACAGTCTAACCATGTACTGTAGACTACATTAAAAAGTCTACTACTACTAAATTTCCAAACACTTGTCTAATGTACAAGATTAGGTAGACATGCCTTGCTAATTTGATTGCATCTTCTGCTGTCTAAGACGTAGTCACCACGGACTATGCTTCTAATGACACCTCGAAAGCTGTAGTTTGAACGACACAATTTAACAACAGTGTTACGAACGTTGGAAGTACGGTTTTGGGAAACACCTGCATCGTTTAACGATGCATTGTACTACGTTAATCACCAACGTAGTTGCCTTAATAGTTTGGATTATGATTTTGGGAACCACAACTGTGCAGTTACAATCATTTATGTATGTAACGATGCTTTTAAAAAACGCACCCCAGAGCGACTGATGAACTTGTGCAGCAGTTACAGTTCGGTAGCTACGTAGCAAGACACTAAAGATTTACTCCTCGCACTGATCTGTAAAGTCTCTCAAGTGTTGGTTATCCAATGATAAAAGTAATAAGTAGCATTTTTACACACACAAGTGGCAGCAAACGATATACTGTCCATCTGTATAAACTAACAAGGAGAGTGAAATACAACTGTCTCCAGTCTAGCCTAGCTACTGGAACTATATGAACTGTATTGAAATACTGGCATCAGCCTTTAGCTGACAATGTCAGCTAAATCTCCTAGATGTCATTTAGACTTTAATTATACAGTTGGTTTTAATTTAATATCTCCGCCTATCTAACAATTGCTAACTCAATTGACTGCCATTCAAATTAAGGGAGGCAATCACAACCTGACGTCAACTTGCATATACTGTACTGTGGTTCGACGATGAGGATGGAAAAGCTGCTATAAGACGATGTTATAGATACTTGGAGTTTCATCTTGTAAATTTCATAGACAATTCATGTATGCAGTATGACGGACAACTGCTATGAGAATTTTACACCTGATCTCAATGCATGCAAATCTTGCATCTGGTTTTAAAAGATCGATCTTGGGATTTTGTGAATCGATATTGGATCATTAAAAATAAGATCGATTTTATTTGGAGAATCTTTTTCTTGGAACCCACCCTTAACAGCTAGTGTTCTTGCATAGTGTGACAAGTCAGCGTGACTCCATCAGGGTATGGTCACACACACAAATGAAAAACTGGACAGGCGATGGAAAAATTCTTCTTACATCCTGCCTCGCTAATAGAATTACAGCCAATTGCAGCCGTCAACCACACACACGGCCTTGCTGTTGTGGTTGTTATATTTATTTTGCTCATGCCCAGAGACAAGATATGTTCTTCAAGGTAAACACCCCTCCCCCACAAACACATAAAACTATTCTAATCCTTTTATCATTTGAATATGATCTTTCCTGTTCTTATGAATAAATAACTTATTATTCAGTTAGCAATTATATTTGAGGATTTAATGATATATTGGTAATGTGTGTTAGCCCTAATAACATGCCATTATTCTAATAGTAGTTGCTAACAATTGCTTGTTCATCTGTTCACAAATGTACTAATTGTTAGTTGCTTTAACTAAAAGCTTCTGCTTAAGTAAATCTAGGTGTACGTTTTGATTTGTAATCTGCTCGCTTCAAATACAAGGATGGAGGATGTCTCTGCACACACTCCACAGCATCACACATCTCTACAATGAAAATCTGTGGCCAGATATGGAACTGCAGAAAACCTTAACTTTTACCCTAGCATGATAGACCATCGGCCACATAGCAGGTAAGATAATGTAGAGTCATAGGATAATTGCAAAATAGATACTTTATTTTATATAGGGGCTTATGGCACGTCTATTGCGCAAATGTACGCAGCGTTAAGAATTATGTTTGTGACGCAAAATTGGTATTGTACCTGAAGTATCCGTAACCGACTCGACATTGGATCGAATCGAAAACAAAATAAATTTTGGACCTATGAATCGGAATCGAATTGATTCTGGAAATCAGTGGCAATATCCAGCCCTACTAGCTGTGGTCTAGCCGTAGAGCTGTCGTCCTCATAGGGACAGTGCGTGAGTGCGCAATTATTCGGTTATTCGGCTTCGGTTTAATTTTAATTTGGCATTTGCAAATTGTACATACCTCCGCCATTTAGTCCAAAGCGCCATCAGGAAACTATTTAAATGTGAACTTCACTTCTAAAGCTCCACCGTTGTTCTTCTCCATCATGCTAGTATCCCAGTATCTTTGCTAATATGAATTGGCCCAGTCAGCCTGCTCAAAGCTCGCCACAACAGGTAGTAATTTCAACGTTAATATTTAGCTTGTTAAACATTTCAAATTAATCGCAAAGAAGTCCTTTTAATAATATGAAGATTTGTTGTAGATCTTGTGTTCAAGCAATGTTAAAATTCTGCGGGGCATGTTGCACAATCTCAGCTTGCTGAAATAGTACTGTCTTCTTATGTGGAGTATCACGGAGGTTGGGAGGATGGCATCCAATGAGATTGGTGCATTAACGCTACCTACTGTCCAGAGCAATGCTACTGTCTATGGTTTAGATTAGAATGTAGCGCATGCACATTTTATCTAAGGTGGTCGGTAAGTCAGTCAGTCAGTCAGTCAGTCAGTAAGCTACATTGCTCATGTTGGTCGGTCCACTTCGGCAATAATAATAATACGATTAGCATTTTAGTTTCAGCAATTAATTTCTGGGACTACAAACAGATGCGTGATATAGCCTACAGTTAGATATAGGCTACTGTACGCAAAGTAACACATATAGATATTTAAAGAAAGGTGTACTCACTTTGAGACAGACCACAAAAACATGTACAGTACCATACATAATAAAGACACTAACAGTTGATATTCTAAGCAGTATTAGATAATGTTTTCACACACTTGCACATACTGTATAACCACGCACGCACACACACACGCCCTTTTGCTCGATAATGCCAGATCAATACAATTGATTGGCTTATCTTCTCTCTCTCTCTCTTAATCACACTATAGAGACAGTTTACTATACATACACATTTGCACATGCACACATATATGCACGCACGCACACACACAGAGACAGGCCAATCATTGACACACAAAGACACTGCATATCATAAATTGCCTGAGCTGTAATGACAGTGCTCACAGAGAGGGCATTGATTAAGTCATTACCACCCCTAATTGACTGGAGCCATTGATCTGAACACCACACACACACACACACACACACACCCACACACACAGAGCTAATAGCATGTACAGCACATAGATCCACATTCTTCCACCATAGTGGCGCGCATGTACGCATGCACACACACACACACACATGCAAACACAGTACAGTAGGTCAGTGTAAAAAGTCACACTGGAGCGAGACACTTTATTACATCTTAACTGTTCATTAATGTTTAATGAGAGCAAGGGAAACGATTGATTAGCTTTTAATAAGGTGTTTCACGGAAATGTGAGAAGGGACTCTTATTAAACGATATCGTGTAGCATACAGTACATTAGATAAGGAATACTACAGTTTTTCAGACTGGCAACGATGGTCTTAAAGTACAATACTCCTGGGTCATATGCAAATTCCATGTACTTTGCATATGGCCTTGATATGGTGGACAAATTAACTGAAGTGTTTAAGTCTTAGGGCCTCATGTACTAACGTGTTAGCGCCCGTTTTTAGGCATAATTCGTTGCACTTTGCGTGTAAAAACATGCCGTCTGGCTGCGCTCACTTTTACGTTGCGCTCGCTAACGTACATGCATGAGGCCTTTAGTGTTTAAATGTATAGCACCCGTTTAAGGCATACTTTCGTCGCAATTTGCACCTACAAACATGGCATGGTATAGTACGAGCAGTGCCCATATGTCTAAAACTATATTCTGCCTGCCGCAGGAATGTAGAATCGCAAATTGCACTTTCCTATATGCATTCATGGATACCTATTCTGGTGTGAACACTGAGGGGCAAGGCACAAGTTGCTGTGCAAATTCTCCACATATGAAAAGCAGGTATGTTCAGATGTGTTTATTTAGGTTTATCATTAAATGATATCAGTGATGACAAACAGATGCTAGTATGTATAGTGAAATGTAAAGTGTCCATTAGCAGTCTATCTTTGTGAAGGATTTCATATATACACTTCCCTGTCTCTCTCTGTTCAGCAGGCATCTAAGAACCCAGGTTAAGTGCACACGTAATGTCCCCTTAGAGTACATACACACACACGCAGCCATGTGCACACACCCAATCCATAAGCAATACATTTATAAGCATAGATGACACATAACATGTAGTGACGAAAGACAAACACACAATCTCATTCAGAAGAGGTAAAAAAAACACACATGCGAGCACACACCTGTTGGCCTACAGACGTCAGCCTCTGAGTGACTCACAGCTCGGGCCAACGGTGCGTCGCGCTGCACGGCAGGCAGCCAATTACCAGCAGCCTGAGGCGGGACCGCCTGCTGTTTTTATGGCTCCTGACCAATTAGAGAGCTTGATTTATACCAGCAATATCTCTCCATATACTAAGACTGGCAAACACTCAAAGCAATGTATGAACAAAGTTAGACATGCTCACATACAGCGCTAAATACATCCAGTCACATTTATATCAGACCAAACATGCACGCTCTTTAATATATACAGTATACTGTATACAGTGTATATGACACACATGCACACACACACACACAATATGAAACTTAGGTAAGCTATCCACAAACATGCAGCATGATCACTTGGAACACACACATGCACACACTCACTTGCACTAACAGAAAGATCATTGTGGAAGACGCCATAAGTGTAGAATAATAATCAGCAATTAAAGCCTATTGAAGGACATGTCCCAACGACCAACTAGATCAACTAACTGCATTAGCATGATCAGAGTGTTCTGTAGAACACTCAGTAAGCACTGCGGAAAAAAAGATGATTTAAAAAGAGAAAAGTGAAGTGTGAATGGCACACTGAGTTGAAGAAAAGCAATAAATGACCGGCACTCCTCAAGAAGACGGATAACCCAGTCAAGCTTTGCCATGTGATGTGATGGTGTCTGAATCAATGTCTTGTACATGAATCCAATCAGAAAACCTCGGGGGAAGAAAATCCTCAATGTGGCAACCCAAAACTGACTGTATAGTTTGGATGTGACTAATGTTTTGACATGGCAACCTAAAATCTCCAAGGGCAACAGTTGATTACTGCTTGAAACTACAGAACCTCTAGAGAGAGTGAATGCATATGTGAGTCTGTGTGTGTGTGACAGACCTCATTAAAGCATCGCTTGTGAAGGGTGCTGTAAAAGTGAACCCTCTTGCCCAGCCAATCACACATCTTGGCTTTCCGCTTCTCTTGGCTTGTCTTTGTCATTTGTCACCAAGCAGATATTTGTGGCCAGGCAGTTCTCTCTGTGATAAGACAGTCACCCTATCAAAGTAAATGTGTGTGCGTGTGCACATGCATAGCCTTCTATATGTGTATTTTTCAACTCCTATACACTGTCCCTTGTTCTATAATCTCTCTTCATTGTCATTCTGTCATCTTCTCAACACCTCTCTCTCTCTCTCTCTCTCTCTCTCTCTCTCTCCTTCCTCCATCCACTCAGTTCTTTGTGCGGTCCTCTTCTCCTCCCTTCCAGTCATGGCAGTAGGCCTGTGGTTGGTGGTAACACAGGGGGTTGTACAAACTCCTGTGTGTACAGTATGTGTGTCTACAGCATACAGTTATATTACAGTAATTTACCAGTTGAACACATCTGGTACATGGCCTGCATCTGGCTTGAGTTTTTATATCAATTATAAGTATTGTGCGTGCATGCTTGTGTATGTTCACTCACCTTAACTCTAAATAACATCAGGGCCTCAACCTTAGATGAGCCCGAGCATTTCTTTACACACAAACACACACACTCTCATCCTGCATTAGTACTCACACACACACACAATGATAGGCAGGTAACCTGCCTGTCATGTCAAGTAGTGGCTTATAGTGTAATGCAGAGGCTTACCTACAGAGAATGTAATTCAGCAGGCTAGATAACTACACAGAGCTGAACACTGACAGAAACAGTGACTAATGTTCTTACAGTATGTAGTCTTACCACCATACATACTGTATGTTTTGGTAAGATCATTGTAATATGCCAGTATTGTGTCAGTCAATGATCAGGTAATTATTTAATTAAAAGTAAAAATATAGTTTTCTTTTTCGAGGTACGTACAGTAACTAGCTTTATTGGCTCCGTTGAAAACAAGGCAGCCTAAATCTAAAGTTGAGCCATGGCAAAATGATTTGGCTCGTAATATTAGGCGCGAATGCCGCAGGGCTGAACGCAAATGGAAAACGGAGAAACTGCATGTGTCCTATCATATGTTAAAGGATTCCTGGCGTAATTATCAGGCAGCTATGAAAGAAGTGAAAAGGAAATATTTCTCGGACATCATTCTGTAATAAGCCTCGTGTCTTGTTTAAGACTATTGACTTGGTCCTAAATGCTCCGCAAGCTGTCTGTGTTGATGCCTCTCATACTGCTTGTGAAAATGTACTGTACTTATGTTTTTCAAAAATAAGGTAACATCCATTAGGGCTCAAATTCAACCTTCTGCCTATGACCCCTCAGTCTCAGCTAACTGTCCAGCTGTCTTTGACAAGTTTGAGCCTGTGACTTTGTCAGTTTTACAGAATGTTGTTGATAGTTTGAAGTCCTCAGGTTCTTCAAGGGATGTTATCGCTCCTCAACCTTTTAAGGATGTTTTCCTCACTATAGGACCATCAGTTCTTGCGGTTATTAATAGTAGTCTGTCTTCAGGTGTGGTCCCTGATGATTTTAAACATGCAGTAGTGCATCCTGCGGATCTTGCTAATTTCAGACCTATCTCCAAGCTAAGTTTTGTATCAAAAAACCTTGAAAGAAGTTAATGGCCTTTCTGGAAAAGCACAATATTCTTGATGTTTTCCAGTCCGGTTTTAAACCCCTGCATAGCACTGAA
>JAODUK010019383.1:0-26086 GCA_027564635.1 Typhlichthys eigenmanni
ATCAATTTTTTTAAATCTCTCTCTCTCTCTCTCTCTCTCTCTCTCTCTCTCTCTCTCTCTCTCTCTCTCTCTCTCTCCCTCTCTGTCCCATTTTCTCTCTTTTCCCTTCTCTATTACTTTCTTCCTCTCTCTCTCTCTCTGTCTCTGTCTCTGTCACACACAAACACGCCTGTTATCGTCCTTGTCAAAGCAGACTGGTGTTCCTGGAAGGAGAAGAGGCCTTATTTCAGATGGTCAACAGCTGTGTACTGTAGAACATTAGCATTGCATAGTACCCACAGCTCAGTGGAAAGATGCCAATGACTGCCATGTCCAATAGGGAGCACTGTGAGAGGCTCTGCGTAGCGATTGAGACATCAAATATATACACCAAACAGCCTGAAAATCCTATGGGCTGTATGGGTAACCTGTGTGGGGGTATTTGGAGCATGTTCTTACATTTGCTATACTGCACCTTTCTAAACCTAATGTTTGCATAATGGTCATGTAAACATTTATCAGAGAATAATTTATTTGGGTGTCTAAAAACGTTGTCTGAGGAATGTACTGTGGGCTATGTATATGTCTGGGTTTGACCATAGAAAAAAATGTAAAATGCTTGGCTTTACCAAAATAAAAGCGGCCGTTTTTTTGTCCATCTGTAGCCCTTGGTCCATTTGAGTTTTTGGGCCAAGCAAAGCAAGTCTCACTCTACTGCTTTGTTTTTTATTCGCCCTGGTTTCCTTTAACTCTCCAGAAATTCCCCGCTACCAGTCATGATAGTCAGCCTATAGATGCCTGTCTGGTCCGCGGTCATTAGGGAACTCTTGGGAGATGTTTCATTTACAACAACAGCTCCCTCACACAGTTAAGCTTGTCTCTATAAGAGCCTGAAGAGGAATGGTTCCCACCGCTGAAGATGAGCAGCCATTCTCCCCCTGCTCACTCTGTGAGTCATAGGGAAATGAAAGAGTTACAAATATTTTTACTGTTTCCCTCTTTTTTTTGTCTTCTATAAAATGGAAGCACCACATTTCTATTACAGGTTATTATGGAATGGTTAAACAATATGGGGTCGACGGAACGGAAACAAAGTAATGTTTGGTTTCCACAATATTGACTTTTTCCCCAGCATGTTTCCCTTACTTGCAAGAAATAGTTCCCCTGTGTCCAGGTGCCTGAGGCTTGAGCACATTAGATTGTTTCACACACTTTCACACACTCTTTCCATCCACAAGACACCTTCACACACGCCAGAGTGAGTATTCATACAACGCTTGCCCTGTTTTTGCTGCTTGTTTGCCTTTAAAGGGCCAAATAAACCACTACACATGGCATATTTATTTTATTGGTGTTGACCTTAAACACTGATAATATACATCAAACATTTTTTTTTACAGTAGTCACTGCCCATTTAGATACTTATTCCAGATCTAGAAAAATATGACACACTTGACACAACAACGGTTTTACAGGCTAAAAAGCAAATGTACCATGTTTATACTTGCGGTAGAGGTGCGGAGGTGTGTTCAAGTCGGCTGAGTAGCAATTTAGGTAATTCTATAAGTGTTTGAATCAGCGAAGAAGTGCCGCGTCATCATGGATGCCGTGTATACATTTAAAACAAGACAGTGGGCAACAAGTGAAATATGCTACATAACACACCACTTCTCTGGGTGTACTATGACTGTGGCTCAACTCTGTCTTGACTGTTTTTATCACTACATCTTCATTGTCACTTTCCTGCAATCTCTCTCTCTCTCTCTTTCTCTCTCTCTGACACAGACACACACACACACACACACACACAAATGTTGTCTCTCCAGGGGTTGTTACAGTGCATGCGTAAGTGGAAAATGTCCTTCATGCTCTGTTCTGGTGGCTGGCGGGGGTGGGAGTGCGGGGCAGGGGCGGTGGTTTCCAGGGGAGGCCCTTCAGATGTCTCACATGTTTCTGCAGGACCACAGGCCTCTGGCTGGCGTAGCGCGCGCAGGCTTGTGGTGGCTTGTCTGTGTGAAGCTGGCACGGCCTGCCATTCCCCCCTACATCTGGTCCCCATTAGCATAGGGCGAGAGTATAAAACAGCGCGCTCGCAGGCAACCAGGGGACCGCCAGTATTACTGCTCTTCTGCCTGGAACATGGGCCGTACACTGGGGTTGTTGGTGCTCTGCCTGCAGACTGGTCTGCTGTCACACGCCCTGGACTGCTCAGCAACCAGCCAGGTGGGCGAATGTGTGGGTGTATACGCTGCCACAGAGGCACAGGTAAGACCTCTATCTTCTGCCCTGTTTTGATACCTAAAGCCCCTAGAGCCTGTTGCTAACACAGGAATCAATACGCCTGTTGTTATGTAACATTCTCTCTTCTCACACTGTACCACGAATATATTGTTCTCATTTTTAGTGGGGACTTCATTGAAAATAGTGGATGTTCATACAAATGGGACATTTTTTACATGTTTTTCCTTTGGAAATTGTATTCATATTTGTTACAGTATTGCTTGTATTGGTTATGGAGGAATAGCCACATTAAAACAAGATAGGTTAAAGACCAACTGTTGTTGGTTCAGAAACACCATGTATTGGCACGTGGAATGTGCGCCTGCAATTACTCCCCTGAGGAATCGGTGACACAGAACAGTGATATTCCAGGATTAGTGGGTGTGCTTATTTGAACCTTTCCTCAACCTACGCACAGGGAAAGATATGTACATGTCTGGGACAATGTTTCATTGTAACGACTTATGCAGCCTTTAATGATGCTAATCATTACATTACATTTCAGCTCCCTTTTTGGCTTCTCATGTGGCCACTGTTGTATTTTAAACTTGCGGTGAACATTTTTCTGAGGATATGGTCTGTCGAAATTAATCACTCTCGTCTGGCCAACACATTCAACAGCTGCAGGAAAAGACAGAATAGTGGATATTCACTTACAGGCATTTGGTTTTCGTGATCTGTTCCATGTGAGCTATTTTGTGAGACTTTTTTTCGTGACACGTATGTGTTTTTATGCTCCAGTTATTTGAAACTTAATTACAGTACTCTCAAGTATAATGTTCAGATGTGGTGGGAGCTAACTGATGCCCCAGACATCGCTCCCTGTTTGTCGTGCTTGGTCTTACTCAATGCTAACTGTATTTGTCTGTGCCTTTTCCAGCCATGGTCAGTCGTTGTACTGTATAATGAAGAAGAATATTTAAGTGGGTTATTTATGGTACTTGTCAACACATAATGCCTGCAACAGCAGAAAAACAAAATGGACTGTGGCAAGTTTCGAGTATTGTATTTTGTATTTTAGCCCGATCAATAAGAGAACATAACTCAATATAATGTACAGTCAAGCCCCAAGAGACATTATACCCTGTAATGTTGTTGTTTGTCTGAAATCATTGCAGAGGAGAATAAATAGTCACTTGAACAGTATAAATACAGTATGTGGTGATAGATTGCATAACATTGGCTTCTCTGGTAATATGGATACATTCACATACAAATGAGTGTTTAACAGTCCTAAATAAGACAATTTCAGTGTGAACTGGTAACCTGTTTATCACCATCATTAATATGGAATTGTACATAATCTGAACCAAAAACACTGGCCTGTATTTTTGTAGCCATGTGTATTTTATTGAATGTATTTGGATTTATGGAATGTGGTACAATAAAAGGTTATTTTGCATTTAAAACGTACTAACACACCCTACCTAACCTATACTTACATATTTGCTATACTTACTGAAAGTCACAATAGGCTCAAGCATCTACTCAATGACTAAAGTGAAGTTGAGCAATATACAGTGGAACATCAGACGACATTTGCAGCACTGACGCTGGGATCGTCTCCTCTGTCTCTCCTCTCAGAATGAAGAGGGCAAACAGCAGAGGGCCCTGTCTCCACCTGGTAGCCAAACACAGGTAGTGTATGAGAACTCCCTGTTGTTTAGTAACGCTCAGAGCAGATTTGGCTCCTGCATTTGTCATGTGTGCGTCATGGGAATGTATTTATCAGGAGCGCTTCATGATGAGAAAGATGTAGGACAAGGAAGATATGACAAAGGCAATGGAAGGCAGACAGCACCAGGGGAACAAAGAATGTTCTAGAAGTGGGTAATTAGGAGGCTGTGCTGCTGTTATGATGCCCATATTATCCACCGAGGAGAGCCTAAATTGATAAAAGTCTAATTAACTCAATATCACAAGGTTAATCTAAACTGTGAGGTCACAGTGAACGACCAATATAGGCATGCACTAAACCTGCTATTTTTTTTTTTTTTTTACTATAAGAGACCATATATACATATACTGTATATATATATATATATCCCACATTATAGTGGCTTTGGAGATTAGCTCCATAATTTAGACATAGAAAATATTGCTTTATAACAACACACAAATGCGTAGTACTGTACATACTGTACAGTACTATAAAATGTGTAAATAGCACGACTGCCATGACAGATTTTTTACTTAATTAATTATAACCACACCTTCAAAGAAAGATCCATCATAGTGGGAGAGCATTTCTTCTGAGGCTAGGCTTCTGACGATATATTCACTATTGGTTAAAATGAAAGCATTTCCCTTTCTGTTATGTAACTTGAAACAATTGTTGAAGCAAGGGTCGTTATGGTGCCATAATAAATGTTCCACCATGTCTTAATTGGCCTACAGTATTATTTTTCACACTGACAATACATTAATTTGGAATCAATAACAGTTCCCCATTCATGTCTAGACTGACGAGAATTGCAGGAAATGGCCTCAGGCCTCCAGCTATTATATTTTTGCTGTTTCCTTCTCCTAGTGCAGGTTTTACTATGGGAAAGAACAGAGCCGAGCAAAAAACATGTTTTTTATAGAATCTTGAAGCTTTACAATGTGAACTTCATGTGGAAAGAAAGAGGGTGGGAAAAAAAACAAAGAGTAGGCCTACAGTGGTTCAGGTAAAGGCAAGTGTATACAGTATGTGTGTGTGTGTGTGTGTGTGTGTGTGCGTGTGCGCCATTGTGTGTATTATTGCTGGCAACTGAGGCACCTGCACTTTGAAAGTTTTTAGTTTTTTCCACCCACAGTAGTTGCAGAAGTCACGTAACGTTAAGTCATTCATGTTATGCATTGCTGTTGTACTGTTGGTTCCACTTGAGCTTCAGTAGACCAGTCACAACACTAATCACAAAGGACCCTATGCAGCTTTAAGTCTTCAGCATATCCTTATGCTACTCAAACACAGTGTTTTGCACATCAAAGCTAAACCCACACAGCAGAGTTTACTTTGATTCATTCAAGCCGAGCTACAGTAAAGCCGTGCAGGGATTAATGACAGTCAGCTGCAAAGTATTCCATTCAGCTTCTGTGAATGTTTTGTCGTGCAGAATGTGATTAGACGTAAGAGACAAGCGGACCGTCCCACCCACCGTGGCCAGCCTGGGGCATTCTCTGCTAAAGGCTTCCCCAAAACACTGGTTCAGGTAAAACCACAGTAAAATTACTCAAATAAGGGGGAGGAGCAACGTAGGAATCAATCAAAGGATAAATTTGCACAGTGATGAAGATAAAGGGATCAGTGCTGGATTACTTTATAGTAATCAATATTAATATATCAAGGAATATCTACACTGCCACTAGAACTCACATTTGACATGACACACACGTGTGGCTGTAGGGGAAGAAATAGAGAACTGGGCTGTCTCAATCTACAGTCCAAATGAGTGTACATTGTGTGTGTGTCAATACATAGTCTCAGACAGAGCGGGCCAGAAGACAGCTGGGCAAATCCAGATGGGTCAGTCCTCACAGTGGAGTCAAGACCAGAAGGAACCTGGGAGCCTACTCTTTAATTGAGCACAACAGGACAGCCAACCCACTACAGGTGTCGCCATGGCAGCGCAAGAGCATGGAGACAGCACGGACTGCTGGGCTGGAACTGATAGGCTCAAGCAGAGTTATAAGGCCACCTCCACTCAATTTAGTAGGCTAATTGTATTATAAACTCTTCATGCAATTTGTCCATGAAATGCCCTTTGACCTTTTAATGCTGTGTTCTGTGCCCATTATTGTGCTTCCTGTAGTGGGACATACCTTTTTGAAAATGTGGTCAGTGGTCACACATTAAAAATGTAAAATATGTATAGAAAATACTAAATTAGCTAAATAATTGCTTCAAATATTGATAGCCCCGTACTTTATATGTGGGGTAGTGTTCTGCATGTCTGAGAAGTAACTCTGGTCTAAACTAAAGTAACACTGTTTTGGGGTTCCACTTTAGGCCACCAGAGTACTGAGGCAGGTGAAGAATGAACCCCCCAGAAGGAGCAAGGAAGGTCGTTCAGGGGCGTACTCTGTTCTGGTGAGTAGCCAGCTATTAAATATGATATTCCTTCCTAAGTGCTCATGTTTGACCAAATACTGTATGCTGTGTCTTTATTGTTAACACAATAGCAAGAATCTTTTTCATGAGCCTGCATCCCATAAAAAGTCAATAAACAAGGGATAATACTAAAAAGTGAAATATATAATATAACGTTTATGATTTATGCTCTCCAGGGAGATCCACAGAATGAGGGCCAGAATGATAGAGTCAAGAGGAGCATAGAGGAGAAGAGAACTGAAAAATAAAGCCTTGTTTACTTTTCAGTAGATGCACATTCCAAGATTTTGCGGAGATTTAACCACAGGGAATACATGTTACACAAAATTATATTTGAAGTTAAAATATGCTAATAGTCATATCCTTCTTATGTAAAGTCTTAATTTGTGTTCTTTCTGACAGTTTCAGCCATATGCTTGTTAACTTATATGGACTAACTTCTAACTTCTACAAATGTGGAGGTATATTGACAGTATATATTATTACAGTATATATGATTTTAAGTTTCTAATATATACCTGCATGTTATAAAATGTCTTAAGAGATTCCGTTTCTTGGGGTCAACCATTTTACTGTAGTTTATTTTTTTCATAGAACCCGTTTCCTCTTCTCTGAATTCATGATTCAAGGGGGTATATTTTTTCAGGTTTTTTGTATCAGATTTCAATAAAGATTATAGTGATGACATGTTGAAGAAATACCTTCAAACAGTTTAAAATGTATCACTTGTATTTGATTATACTCAATTATACTTGAACTCAGTCTTTCCCTCTCTCATTCTCAGAATAACACCTTATAGGCTATAGGATACATTTTGCAACTGTGACGGCAAAACTGCCAAAGGTTGATTAATAAAATTAAGGATTTAGGGAACGGAAATAATGATGAGTTCCCAATTGCAGATGCCAAGAGCCACAGGTTATGAATGCCCAGTGCCACTGGCACATGAAGGCAGGAGGATAAACTAGCAGGAACCTATTTCTACTGCAAGAGGCACTAAGCCAGTTTCATTAAGTGACCAAGGGAAAATAGCTGGTTTGAAGTCTGCACCATCTGTTTCAGGAGTCAAACTGTCTATTTTAATGCCCTCTGTCATTCAGAATTAATATAGCCAGAATTGGAACCTTAGATTAAAGTCTGGATCAGAGGACTTGTTTGAGTATTTCTGCAGGTCGTTGACGTCAACTGACAGAGTCAGGTCTACATGCAAGAAGAGAAAACTTATGAAATGTATCCCCAGAAAAAGTCTTTATTCTCAAGAAACCTGGTTATAGGCTATATTCCCCAGTCACTGAAGTTCTTGAGAATTGTGGTTGACAAATTTGGGTTACGCAAAACAATCATCATTAACCATATGTGTACTGTGGAATGAGATTATTTTCTGAGCAAAAGGGGCCTGTGTAAATTTGCACAGCAATCTAAATAGAGAGATGACTCATCTTATACGCATGGAGTGATCAAAGTCTTCCACACGACATACTCACGGCTACAGTCTTACTGCTTAACAGATACAAACACTTACAGTATAAAGGAACGGCAATGTTATTTATTCTGCATTTTCCATAGGGCATAACAAATACTCTAATAATTTGCAGAAGAAATACTATCACTGACTGACTATTATTGGTCAGGGTATCCCTGAAAATATAATCATTGATGATGTGATGAAGTATTGTCCTGTGATGCCCACAGAATTATGAATATCCAGTTACGCAATCACAGTAGACTTGTTTCACAAGAAAACCCATGTTGTCATGGTGTATTTTCTAATGTGAAAAGAAGTTTCAAAAACAATACTCATATTGTACAATTACATGAAAGACAGAAAGACAGAAAATGTTGTATAGTTTTGGCAAATATCGTCCATTGTGAGTTTTTTTTGTTGTTGTTGCAGAAACAAGCTCCCTGTAATGATTTGTAAAGTATAGTAAATGCAACATCATTGCCAAACACATGGCTTATACATTCCATAATTTCCTGCCTCTTGGCCAAGAAATATGCACCAAAGCATTAAAGGCCCCGTATCTTAAAATCCCAAATTTTCTCCAATCGTGTGGTCATTTTGACTAATTTGGCCCCAGTTGTTAAATAATATTTGTACTGCAACCAATCGTCTCTGACCTACCCTGCTGTTCCAACTGAAAACATTTTATAACCAAATTAGAAAGAATGTTTGACATTGGAAATAGGAGTTATCCGGCCCATAGCGACATGTCAAGCAATTTATTCATTATGTAATTTCATTTGACCTCAATTTGTATTGGAATGCTATTCATATTCACTAGATTAGGCATTAGGCATTTAAATGGCCTGGAATTGCCAAGTGAGATATCAAACTTTCTTGCATGACAGACGAGGTTACACATTCACTATTAAGCATTCCTATGGTCCCTCCTCTCAGCTGTTTTCTGGTCCAGTTGACCTGAAACTATAGTCCCGGTGTCAGGTTGAATTTGCCCCCTCGCCTCATCTGCTGACACCTCCTATCAGATCAGATACAATCACTTCTCTGTGGCCTTGTACAACCTCTCTACTCACAACACCACCTCAGTCAGACCACACCGGTTACATTACATGTGTAATGCTGGAGAGAGAGAGAGAGATTCATTATATACAATGTAACCTAATACTGAGATATACAGTATATCCTTGTTTACAGCGCAACATGGATGTGAGGCTTAATCACTTTCAATTTGGGATTCAGTTTAAAGTTAGGCTACTTTGAAACTACTTTCAAACACAAATATATGCTCCATAAAATGTAACTCTTTCAGTTGTGTTGGCTGAAGGAACTTTAAATAGATGGATTAATTTTGAAATGGGCCCTAGCCAAATATCCTCAGTGTCCTGCTGAGGAAACTCAACTAGAAAATACTGCTGATGGCACCCTTTGCCTACAATATATCCATAGAAAATTGAAAGGAATGGTCTCAGAAAATATAAATCAATCCATTGGCTACAGATATAAATATGAGTATTGTGGCAGAAGTATGAGAGCAGCAACTTCTCAAGAACACATTTCAGGGAGAGGTGAGCTGTCATCAGAGATGGCTGACTCACTGCTTATACCTGTAATGTGGTGAAGCAGTCTGATTCAAAGCCCATTAAATCCTTTAGTTTTTCCACAAAAACATTCAGGTTCCCTGGGAGAAAGATTAAGTACATAGGGATAAAGAAATCTAGTAAGAAGGACCAATTAAAATAACACAAAGAGAAACTTGTAGAGAGAGCTTCTCTTCTCAGTGAAGCCACTTTTGTAGCTGGTTCACTTTGGGTTATGATGCAGATGAGGCTGTCAATGGAGAGTCAATGGGGAAAGGATAGTAACACAGCCATGCAAGCAGATGATGAATCTCTAATGCCAAGCAGAAAGCATGAAGGTGAAAATCTCTCTTTGGAAGGTTACCATGACTTCTCAGATCTGAAGTGCTGGTGTGTAATGGCGGCCTGCATGGTGACAGACAGTTGTATGAAAATAATCCAAACCCCACCCAGGACTTCCTTAAATTTGTGAAAATTTGTACAACTGTAACTATCAAAGTATTACAGAGGGCACAGTTATGTAGATTGAAATGGGTGTGGAAGAATAATTACATCCCTAAATTACTTCAGCTTGCAAGATAAATAGGCTGGGTTAGACCAATGACATTAAAATTAACTTTAAACTTTGTGGTTTAAGTAATCATATATCTCAAGAAACTGTACTGCTTCTTGAAAAGTAGGCCTATTACATTTGTGTGTTTACATACTTTGACTTATAATGTTATCAAATCCACACACATTAGAAGGCTTAGTTGTCACTGTCAAAATAGTCTAAATAAATCCTTCTTAGTTTGCCCTTTGCTAGGTAGATGCATAACTTGAAGTCATTTTAGAATATTTAAATTATGCAGTATTTATTCTAATTACTTAGACTGATTAGGGTCTTGAACCACCAACCAACCTGCTGTTAAATGTGCTTCACATTTTCTGTCTGTCTCTATATATTTATTTTTAACTACTGTAATCTTTACCTGTGCTCAACTCTGTCAAATTAATTGCAAAGTGACTGCATCAGTAAGAACATCATTCGGCCATCAGCATCATTGATGAAAGATAAAGAAGAAAATGCCATGTTGCATCACTTAAGAGATGGGAGTTTGAAATTAGGTAGAGGCAGAGAGTCTGATAGCCTTGATAACATCTGCTTTAATTAAATCTGCTATTATTTATGTATGTATACAGAAGGCCTATACTGTAAAGTTTCAACAGCCGTGAAGAACATTCATAGAGCACTGCACATTCTTTAATATGGAATAATAGTAATATACTGTAAATGTAAGATATATAACATAAATAGAACATTTCTATAAATACATATCTAAAGATAAATGTATTACAGGGAAGTAAAAAATAAAAATATATAAGTAGTACAAATCTGTGAAACTGCTGCAGTCGTCTCTTATTGTTATATTTCATTGAAAGTATTTTAACCAAATCTGTTAATATAATGTTAAGAATATATATTAATAATAATTTAATAAATTAATATTATGATTATTAATATGTTTTAAGACCAAAGAATTACTTGTTTTTTTTAAATGTTTTGCTATACAAGGGACATGGGTAGCCATAGCCAATGTTGGCTGGAGTTCACCTTGGCCATTTGAAGATGTCATTATAAACTATGAATAGAAACTATTTTTCAGCAGTTACAAATGTATGCAGCTTCAGAGGAGAGTTTTAAACATTTTAAGTTGTATTTTATTAAGAAACACCTTTGAAGACTGTACAAAAGTTAATTGTTATAACAGTCTGTCTCAATCAACCAAACTGCATGTAAGAAATACTAGTCAAGACTACCCTCTTGTGGTAAATATATATTTTGCTAAATATGTCAAAAAATCGACAACAACCTACAAATTAGGCCTTGAAAATAAAAGTATCATAGTGACCTTGTATAATAAATTCTAAACATACAAAAGATAAACCTTTAGTGGTACCAGAATTACACATTACCTTGAAAGTAATGTTTATTTTAATATTTTTAGATGATTGTTACGTATGATTGATTCATGTTGACCAGCAATAAATGTTTCCATCTGAGGCTCCGGAAAGCAAGTAGTCCCCCTTGAGGTCAAAGATGACACTCTGAACGGCATTGTCATGCCCCAGACTGCAAGCCACCTTGTTTGTAGTCAAATTGAGCACCCTCACCAAAGTGTCATCCCCGGCAACCGCTAGCAACTGGCCGTTGGGATTAAATGCAACCTGGTTGCTAGGTTTCGGCCCCGTCTCCATGACAACAGTGGGGGCAGCCATATTCCTAATGTCCCATAACATGACAATGCCACGTGAGTCACAGGAAGCGATGGCGCGGCCCGAGGGGGTGAAAGTGGCATGGTTGCAGGAGCTGCTATGCCCGAAGATGGTCTGGATACAGGTGGCTGTGCGGGTGTCCCACAGTGACAGTGTCTTGTCTGCTGAAGAGGACAGCAGGGTGTTGGATAAGGGCAAGAACTCCACGCTGTTCACCCAGCCGCTGTGGCCGTGGAGGGTGCTGCGACATCGCTCACTCTGAAGGTCCCACACCTTGAAGGAAACGAAAGGAGACAAAACACAACAGGCATGCTAAAGGCTAGCTAAATAACAAAGGCTTTAGCTAAATAACATAATTTACACAGCCTGCCTGAAATAAAAACTAAACACCTTAATGACACGAGTGGATGTGGAAAGTAAAAAATACCCATTAAAGTGTAACTGCACCCCAGCTCTGAGCCTGACTCCACCCACTTCGCAACTTTGAAAAATGTGTCAAAGAGCTGAGTGAGGGGAGGGGAGGGGCTGAGAGGGGGACCCCAATTAACATTAACGTTAACATTTGAATTTGATGACATACAAGCAGACATGAAGCCAGGTCCAGGGGTGAGTTTTAATAGATATGATGTGTACATCCGTTTTCAGCCCATACAATGCTGAATGCTTATGCAATATTAACACCAGCACTGATGTGTCTTATCACAGATACATCATATTACTTAGTTCATGGATTTAAAACAAATAAAAAACTTTAGGGCGCAGTTACACTTTAAATATATCACACACATGGTGGGCTGTGTGGTTAAGGCCTGCTGCCAGGAGTTGTCATGGTGATAAAAGGGCATTTACCAAAACACATTATAGCATATAGCATACAAACAATGAGACAAAGTCAAATATCAGACTCTTCCAATCAAAACGCACCTTTACAGTACAATCCATTGAACATGAAGCCACGAAGTCACCACAGGAGTGGAAAGAGCAGCCCCAGGTGGCGCTGCCGTGGCCCTCCAGCGTGAGAAGCAGGCAGCCCGCGGAGAGGTCCCAGATGCGGAGGCTGCTGTCTCCACCCGTGCTGCCCAGTTTGCTGCCGTCAGGGTGGAAGCTGATCCCCGCCAGCCAGTCAGTGTGGCCCTTGCCTGTGGCAATCATGTCTCCCTCGGGAAGCCCCCATAGCTTCCACACCTGGTCATCGCTAGCGGAGGCCAGCACTGATTTCTTGGGGTGGTAGGTGAGGCAACTGATAGGCTGATTGTGTGCCTGTAAGAGCGGTGTAAATCGATCGAAATTAGGTTAAGTCAAACAAAGGCAATGTACCTCCTTGTTATTGTGTAGGATGTACAATTAAAGGAAATTACCATGATTGTACGCTTGAGGTGAAAGTTGGCTTTGGTAGGAACATCCTCAGCCACAGATGTGACCTTTAGGAAGGCTTGCAGATGGGTTGCACAGGTGCTCTGGGGGAACACCGAGTCCTTGGGGTGCTTAGATAGCTGGGAAAACTTGGATGGTTCTTTGGACAAGTCTTTCCTCTGACTTCTATCATTACTGTCTTGGCTGGGGCTAGGGTCTTCAAGCAGGCCCGTGTTGCGAAGAGTTGCTTGGAGAGTGCTATTTTCCTCCAACAGATGGTCCCTCTCCAAACTCACCAACATCTTCTGCCTTAAAGCTGACTGGTATCGGTCATTAAGTTTCTTAATGGACGGTTCAAAGCGGGAGCATTGAACGTTGAGCTTTCTCGTTTCTTCAATGAGTGCATTTTTCTCTTCAAGAGCACACTTGTGCTGTAGACGGTGGAAGTCTCTTTGTTTCTGGATCTTAACTATTGTGTCTGCCGCGGCCAATGCCGCAGCACGGTAGCCGTCGTTCTCTTGCCGGAGTTTTTTCAACTCACCCTCCAGACGCATATTTTGAATGAACACATCTGGTACCGTATCTATCGCATCTGATTTTATAAGGCCCATCTCCAACTTGCCATACCATTCTCTTTCAAAAACGTCCAACGTCTTTGTCATTCCCTTTTCATTGAGAAAGTTGCGTAAAAAGTCGTCGACCGCTTTGGGGTGGTCTGTGGGGTCGGCCTGTTCTGGAACAGCGTCATCATCATCATCCACAGGATCTTGGATCTCGGTCTCCAACACGTTATCTCCCTCTGTCACATCCGCATTCTCTCCATTTTGCAATGTGTCATCGCTACTGTTATTAGAGTTACTTGAATTTTTACCCCGTTCGGCTGTCATCGTCCGTGTTAAAGTGTACGGTATAGGACTTGTTCTGCGGAAAGTAGCCTACCAACGCTCTCGAAAGGTTTGCTGCTACTATGGATACCAGTCAGACTAGACAGCTGTTCAACGTAATAATCGCGAGAGTTCCGTGTTCACGTTCGTCCCGAGTGACTGTTGTCGTCATGGCGGACTACAAAGAAGCGCCCTTGGCCAGTCGGCCAAAAACATTGGATCCAAATGAATATTTTAACCTTTCGCCGGCTTTCCGACGTGCTGAAGAGGACAGAGCGGCTCTTCGTGCAAACCTTAAAAGGCAGTACCAGATACAACTAAATGACCCTCACAGACAAACGCTTATTGTAAGTTGTACTGTAACCTGCTAATGCTACGGTAGCTAGCAATGTGGGAACATAGCATATTTTGTGTCAGTTTGGCTCTGAATGCAGAAGTAAATATACATACGTTTTATTATATTGTAGTATTAAAGCCACTTATCATGCAAGCTGTCGATTATTCTATTTGAATTAGCTCCATTAATTATACTTTTTAATCAGATAACTTTTAACGTACTTTAGTATTCAGTGTACAACAACACATTTGCGGATATTTATGAAATAATTGCCTATACTTGTTATTGTCATTGCTGAAGCCAATTTTCACATAGGTGACACTAAAACGTACATAATCTTTTTCTGGCTTTACAGGAAGACCCAGCTCTGAACCGATGGGTGTATGCGCGTGCCAACCCTTATAACCACTTCAGGGCCACAAAAAAGACATCACTGCTGGGGGCCCTGTTTGGAGTCCTACCGCTGATTGTGCTCTACTACACCTTTAAGATAGACAGGGTATGAGATCCACTGTATTCTCTTAGCGCCGGGGTCTGCAACCTGTGGCTCCTTGTGGCTTTGACAAACATCATAGAAGACTTAATCTAGGTTTTTCGCCCCCTTCCCCCTCCCAAATATAATCTCAAATTATATTTTGTATTGACAGCCTGTGTCCTCTGATTTAACCAGTATCCAAATGGATCTAGTCCATTCAAAATTGTGAGTGCACATTAATTGGGCATGGGTTTGTATATAGTATATATATATGTTTTCAAGTCACCAGAAATATGCATTTAAGCTCTTTATTTAAAAAATGTCTTTGCAGGGGAGCATGCCCCCGCACCCCCCTAACATTTCACTGCCCTCGCAGTTCAAAAACACTCCTGAGAAAACGTCAATGCATTCTCATTTAGGTCTAATGTTGATAGGCTAAGTATAATATTTTCTGCGGCTCCAGATAGATAAATATCAAAAGTGTTGTGCACAAATGGCTCTTTTGATTGTAAAGGTTGCAGACCCCAATCTAGCCCCATACAATATGGATTATTAAATCTGAAATTGGTATTTTAGCAGGGCTTTTCCACTGTCACGTTTGGTTGTGCAGAGTTGAGCCATGCTGATTTGTGTTTCTATTACCGTGCCCAAGATGGGCGTGCTCTGGAATGGGCCCAAAGTGCTGTTATGTTAGGAATTGTCATTATTCTGTTCTTGCAGTGCAGAGAGAATGAAAAAACACCAAGTGTAGGCTACAATAAAGTTGTAGTCTTAGCAACAATACAGTAGTAAACCTGGTGATGAGACCGTATTCGAACAACCAGGAATCGTGTGGTGAGTGAACTAGTCTTAGTTAATTAAAATTCAAGGCATTATAGAATAAAGCATATCTGTTAATTACAACAACTAAATATAATTAAAAAAAATAATATATAATTTATTAATTAATTAAATAAAACAACAACAAGCTCAGTGCAGCAGCCTATAATAATACCTGTCATATTACGCCTAGTCCACTAAAAGAAACATTTAAATAAGATCTCCATTGGGGGAAAAGGTTTTAGGGCCAGTTTCAAAGACACAGATAAAACCAGTCCAAGACTAAAAGAAAAATGTATTCAATCTCCATTGAAATACTTTTGTTTAGGACTAGGGTTAATCTATGTCTGAAACAGACCCATAGTCTACCATAGGTTTAGACCATGAATGAAATGTAGAGCCCCAGTGTTTTGCCTTAGTAAAATCCTAACAGCCTGAAAAACCATGACAATTTAAATTGTCAAACAAAGTGTGGGCACTACATTTAACCCTAACAAAATACATTTCAGAGGCAGTCAATAGTGTTAATTGCAAAAATGTCAGTAATACTAATAACAATTTAATAATAATAAACGTCAATCCCGTGCTTCATTATGTTACAACCTCAGTCATATACAGGGATTAACTTTTTTTTTTTTTTAGAGGGCCTGCCTATTCCTACGAGATGCAGATTTCTCAGATTGAAATGGTTTTGTTTTTTTTTGCCCTTTTGCCTTACATAAGAACTGAACCTTTCATCTGAGACATTGTATTCTATAGTTTCTTTCCTATTGTCATGGAGATTTCCACTCTGGCATCCTGTCAGTGTAAATGCCACTTCACCTTCAGTGCAATTGTGAAGATCACTGGGCTGTCTGGTTCAGTTTAGGAGGCATGGAAATCATGAAACATTCACCTGAGGAAATGTCTGAAAGGGGAATGGCGTGTAAGCGATATGACAAGTAGACTGATCAGCCTGTCTCGTGTTCTTGCTCTGTTTCAGGATAGGAAGGAGGAGCA
The DNA here is from genome assembly GCA_027564635.1 of Typhlichthys eigenmanni. Classification (NCBI taxonomy): domain Eukaryota; kingdom Metazoa; phylum Chordata; class Actinopteri; order Percopsiformes; family Amblyopsidae; genus Typhlichthys; species Typhlichthys eigenmanni. The sequence continues at coordinate 16,518 of JAODUK010019383.1, forward strand.
GATTAAGGCTGGGACTCTGGAGCGCAAATTCAACTTGTCATATTGAGATCTTATCTGTACATCCTTTATGTTCTAGAGCTATTGTTAATGTGTGTAATTATTAAACAAATAAACATCCTATGTAAAAGTTAATAAAGGTGTCTGAAATTGTGTAAAGACGAAAATTATGTTGAACTAATACCACGTTATACAGTCAATAGGCTAATGTAGGGGAACTGCAGAGGAAACAGAAATGTATCGTCCGGATAGAGTTATGGCGGTCGACTTAGCAGATAGGTCCTGGGTTCAACCCTGTCATACCCATCTACATGTAAACCCTTGAGCAAGATGTTAATTCCTTAGCTACTTTGGCTAAATGTTAGTCTGCTAAATTACTTAATTGTAACATTCAAGCTCCCATGACATTATTTTTAGTTTTTAATGTATTTATTTAGGGCAATGCTATATGTCACATATTATGGCACATTACATTTACAGTAGCTGTATACATTTCACATTTGAAAGATGTTATATTCATTCTGCAAATGTATCCTTGTGTGCTTTAAATAAATTTTCCCCATATTTGGCAAAATTATTGAAATTACTTAGAAATCCAAAATCAATGCATTAGTATAAATGCTTTGCCAATATACTTGTCTTATCTTGCTGCATATATTGGATGTCTTCCTCTGTATTAAATGTTTGCTGTACTGACTACTGTTTGCTGGGTCTCCAGTTTGGGTTAAAGTGACTCTTAAGAGGCTGCCAGCACTGGTAGTAGGTCTTGTCCAGCCTCTGGCAGGTTTCTAAGCCCCATTTGGTCACAGCCATACTGAAACATGACTCGAACATAAAGGCCTGAAAAGTAGAGACAGGGAGGTTATCGCGTAAAAAGTATTTGTAAATATTTATTTTAATATTTTTAAACACTGTTTACCATGGTTCCTTCAGCAACCCTCTCGGGTTTGAGACCAGCAGTGCTGTTCTTCTCAAAACACTCGGCGTCAGGTCCATGTGGGGTCATAATGCTGTGAAGACTGCCCCCACCTGGCTGGAAACCCTCCTCTTTAGCCTCATAGTGGCCTTTGATCAGACCCATAAATTCACTCATGCAGTTCCCTTAAATTGAAAACAAGAGGAGCTGTAAGAGTACATAACGTTCACTATACAAAAGATAAGAGTGACATGCAGTAACAACAATAGTACACTAGATGGACATAAAGTACTTTAGATAGAAAAATGAAGGCCTGTGTTAATAGTGGTGAATTATAATAAAGCCGTTTGAGGTCAAAGATTCCCAGCTATTAATGGACGCTAAATGTACAGTATGTTAATGTTTGCTTTTCTTTCTTTTTCTTATTTACTTGTGTTTCCTCTACTGTATACAATAGCATGAATAGCAAACTAATAATAAAAAAATAAAAACACAAGTACATGATAACTACTGGAGAAGCATGTGGCATCTTACGATGATAGTACGGTGGGCGGAAGGTGTGGTCGGCCACGCCCCACCTTGGTGGAAAGATTACAAAGTCTGCAATGGCCACTCCTGGACGTGTGGATTTAGCAGTCAGCACAGTGAAGATGGAGGGATCCTTCACGGGGTAGTTCAAAAGACAAATCATTGAAATGTATCAGACAAATGACTGTATATGTGCTCTATTATTCATTTGTTTATTCAATTACTCTTGTTTTTCTGAAAGTTGTCAAAACCACCATGAACTGAGGAGTAATAAATTATATTAATAATAAATAAATAATGCAGGTATGTGTGCCTCTCACCGCATGGTCAAAGGCCACACAGTTCATAACCATGAAGTTCTCCAGGTTGTATTTGTATGGTGTGTAATTCCCATGCCAGGCCACCACATTGAAGGGAGAAAAGTCCTGACACACACACACACACACACACACACACACACAGATCGACACAAATCAGACAAGTATATCGAGCAACAAACACAAAAGAATTTAAATTGAGCTTTTCAGGGAGGAAAAAAGAAACAACAAATAACGTCTTTGTAATCGTAAATTCCCAGAGTGCTTCATGACATAAAGAGAAAAACGTAATGATGAGGACTGATTGTGAAACAGGGTGTGCTTTCTTTCTCTCCTTTCTTTTATTCCTGCTATTCTTGCTCATACAAGGCTCTGGGTATTAAGGGATAATTGGCTTTACAATCAAACTTTCCCAAACTTCGAAAAAATTTTGACGCACACATAACGGAGCGAGGGGAGGGGAGAGGCGGGCGACAGTTACAGTGGTTGCAGAGATATTTCTTTAGCTTGATTGTTAAAAACACAGCAATTTTATATAGTTTCTCTGTTCTGATAATGTCACCGCGAGAAAGTCTTTCAGTGGCGCCTCGAAAATCAATACAGTTCATTACAACTCAAGTTGCAAAGTGACCCCTATGCACCCTTACACACACACAAAAAAGATACTCCTGCACACTTACACGGCTAATACACCTGAAGCTACAGTAAGAGATTACACACATTCACACACATGTATGCGCACGCGCACGCACAAGCACACACACACGCACACTCCTGTAGGCTCACATAATGATTCATGGCTACAACCACACACATTATGCAACAAATACTGGCCCACAAAAGCTAACACAAACTCAAAAGGATTGTGGTCCACCAATGCATTCTGGGAACATGGCTAATCTTGTGGACATTTCAGCTGAGATAACCACAGATTCGATTAGAAATAAGGGAGATGTGAGCAAAAAGGAAGAGCTTCTAGTACACAAACACACACACGCACACAAACACACACACAGACACACAAACACACAAACATATTGGCCCAGTCAAGCAAATGATAAGTTAATTTCAGCAATTTCGGTGCTCTGCGGGAGAACCAAACAGCGGGACAAGATGGCAGCAGCATCTTTCCTGAGATGAGACCCACTATCCCCCCCCTCTCTACTCCATGTTATCCTTGTAGCCTCGCCCTGGAGAAACATGGGTGGTTGGACACCAAGGGGACAATATCAGGTGCAGCCACAAGCCCCCAACTCTGCCCCCGCCCCCCCACCACCCAGAACCCCAAACCTAGGGGGCTGAAAACATAGGAGGTACAGATTACAGATACCATTCCAAACATGACTAATAACAAAATGGTCTGACTTTGTTTCCACGGTTACTGCCAACCGTCCTGTCAACCTCCAACATCCCCTTACCCTTCCTGTTTTGTTTCATTTCGTTTAGCTTCGAAAACCATCCTACTAGACATTATGAGTCGATCCAATTGTGCACCAGAGAGTGAAATATGCTGAAATTACTGCGGAACTTGAGAAAAAAGATTTTTCCTGCCACGCTAAGCCACGCAGGTACGCTGCCTGTAACTCTTAAAATGCGCTAACTAATTATGAGTGATTAAGACGGGTACAGGAAGCATGCAGAATGGAGAACCGCTAACGATTCCACATTAAATCATCAGCCACGGCAATTCAGCCAGCAGGAGCAGCTAATAGCTAATAAGCGTTGCGTGGACTGATTCCCGCTGTCATTGTTAGTGTTGTTTGGCATCTAGTGTTAGCAGTCACGAGCTGGCTATGTGCGCACAGCCTCCTTCAAAAGAGGCCATGCTCCAGTCAGACTGAAAACACGCGGGAGGAGGCGCGTTTAAGTGGAATAATACACACGTAAAACAACAGAAACGTTAGGTCACCTGTTGGCAGGCGAAGAGCTTGGCCTGGTACTTGTTGATGACCGTGTAACCTGTGGTCACTTGGCGGTCTTCGTACCACGCCACTGGGCACTCAAAGTCCCTCGGGTTCGCCAGGCCATTGGCTCCTGCAGGGACCACAGACAGACGGACGGGTGGATGGACAGACAGACAGACGGACATACAACAAATGACAAGAATTGCAATATTGATCATTTGAACTTAAACAAGCAAGTTTGTGCACACACATGCACACACCAATGGGTCCTAGGTCCGGTAGTTCAAAATGAGCTCCGTACACCTCCAGTATGTAGCCTCTGGTCTCTCCAAACACGTCCACACTGAAGCGCATCCCTTGCTGAGACACAGAGGGGTCAGAGTCAGTCGCAGAGGCCAGATGCTAAGCAGACTATCAGGATTATGTTTATGGTTAAATGTTGTGCAGGAGAACTGTGGTCTGGGTAGAATGTTTCGTCTGTAAGCCACGCCTATGTATATGAGGTATCCTTGAGCAAGGGGAGTAACTGTGTGAGAAATCGTGTGCAATTGAGATATGATGATAAATACACAATGTCATGATCTACCACAATGTAATGTTAATGTTCACCTGGATTACACAGATCTCATTGGGCTCAACCATCATCTTCCCAAACTCTGTGGTGACCAGGATGTCACCCTTCTGGGGTACTGCAAGCAGGAATATTCAAGTTACAGGACTGAGGTTTGCAGCTGGGGCAATACCATCACTGCTGTTGTAACCTGGTACATTAAGACCATCCTGAATCGGCAAGCATCGTGATTGATTCTACTCCAAGAGTCAGCTCAAAAGTAATTTGTGAGATTGTGCGTGGTTATGTGCCGATCAAATAATTAGCAGACAATTGCACCACCTTCAACAAGAACAACATCTATATGATGTTGTGATATGCAATAGTACTGTAACTTGAGTTCCCAGAGCAAAGTGAAGCAAATCGTAGAGGCAGTGCTTAAAAAACATCTGGATAGTTTTACGAGGCTACTGCTGTTGACAGCAACGGCATCAAGAACATTTTAATTTGCCTCACCGATAAGAAAGTCTCCATCAGAGTTATTGAAGCATCTGAAAAGGGAAAATGAAATCCAGTTTTACCACTGGTAGAAATATTTAAATGAAGTACAGTGTGTGTTGTTAGTCTGACTTTTTACACAGTGGGGATGAACACATTTGCAAATGCACACAGACACACCAACACACACCTGTTAAGCATTGAGGTGTTGCAGGTGTACACGTGAATGCTAATCCCATTGCGAGATTTGGCGTCTCCCGCCCCACAAACAGTGTGTAGCCCCTGCAAATAAAAAGGACATACACTTCCAATCCAACTTCATGAACGGCGAAGAAGAAAACATTAGCATAGAACGTACTGTAAACCTTTGTGTGAGAAACTTACAGCAACAAAGTCCACTTTCTTCTCAGACGGTTTAGGAATGGTGAATGGCAGCCATCGCATCTATTAGAAAAACATAACTTAAAGTTGCGCTAGATGACATTTTAAACATTAATATAACAGCAAACAACTATTTTCTATGTGAATATATAGTGGAGTAATTGCATCCTGAGCAGAGAGTGACATCACATTCCCTCTGTGCTGTAATTCAAGATCCTGTGTTCTTTGTGTACATAGCAAGGCCAGCTGCACAATAAGGTTTGGTTTGTGTATTTGTGTGTGTATGTGTGTGTGTGTGTGCTACCTGTAGACTTTGTTTGTGTCTGAGATGCTGGTGCGCTTAGTGTGACATCTAGTGGCAGAAAGTCATATAGATCCACTGTAAAGGTCTAAATCTGTCTGTCCGTCTGTACCTGGTTGGGATCGGGCTGCACTTCATCCCAGCTCTCCGTTAAGTCGCCACAGGCTACTGGGCTGAAGGGCTTGTGTTTGACAGAAGGCAGAATGCGGTACAGCCAGCTAGGAACCAGAAAGAAGAACATAAGCATATACTATATATTGTCTCTTCTTGAGAAAATAATAGGGTTCTCACAATCTCTTTTTACAGTGCATTACGCGTCACAGTGTGCGATATTGAAGTGTTAAAAAGTGACTTGATTGCAGAGTTTAAGGTATGTATATTATATACATGAGGAATACAGCCTAGCTAACTGACTGGGTGGAAGATCAAGGTCTGCACACTATAATACTCCAAGCAGCTTCATTTAATAAACAACTACAGTAGAGCAAAATGGGTCTACAAAACAACTACAGTGTACCTGTGTCTACAACGGTGTGGCACACTACAGTACTGTGTTTATTAACTTCACTACAGACAGGCATACATACCTCCTCTTGTTGGCTGGCCGTGGACAGGTGAAGGCCGAGCCTGAAAGCTGTTCAGCATAAAGCCCGTAGGGACAAACCTGCGGACTGTTCTGTTGACACATGGTGGTGCACGGGTTAAGATATAGCATGTGTGAACATTACGTGGATATTTATATTCTCTTCACCGGTTACGCCGTTTATGTTGTTTCAGTGGTGTGCACAGAGAAAAGGAGAGTGTGTTTGTTGGCATGTTGCTTTCAGATCTACCTGTCCCTCAGGCAAAGATCCAGGACAGCGGGGGTCTTCAGAACAGAACTCATTGCCAAAACCACTCATGTACTACAAAGGATAATAATAATAGTAATGCATAAATAGTCTTGTATTTATAAGATATTTCATTTTAAAACAAGATAAATGTGTTTTTATACATTTGCTTTTAGATTATTTTGGATGTGTTAATCAATATATGTCATTTGGATTTCTAACACATGCACTACTAGCCCACTGAAACATTATTCTGTTGATAATCAACAAGGCACCGTTAGGTCAAGACAGTCGCTGGCACAGAACATAAAGTACAATGCATTTGTAAATCGTGCTGAGTCACTGCTGCTCTGCAAAACTCAAGTGGATATGATTCCCATGTGTGCATATAGCTATGAAGTGCATGTGTATAATATGCTAACCGTTGAAGAGGCTTCATATGTGCCTTCAAAAAGGTTTAAAGTATAAATGTAACTTCATAGTTGATTCCTGGCTACAAGCGAAAGAAACAATAAAACAAACTATATTACAAAAGTATAGACTGACTGAACATGAACGTAAGGACGATGGATTATCGTCCTGTAAATAGTCTATTGGACTATTAACTGAATAAAGGCGTACTTCATTTCTGAAAGAATGTTTTTCAGACATTTTACAACTATGCGGTAACGCATCGACTGCACGTCTCTCTGGACACAGCTGGGCAGTTGCAGAATGCTGCATTCTGATTGGTCTGAAGTGAACGCCCCTTAAAACCGGTGTACTGCAGTCGTGTTGAATTTGCAACTTAAAAGTTATTATGTCTAAGGAAAAACGGTCTTACCTTCAGTCCAGCCATTTTGCTGTATAAAAACTTGTTAACAAACGTTTGAAGTTTTTTTGTTGAAGGTTCGTTTTCTGTAAATCAAGGGGCGCTCTTCGAAGTACATCAGCTGGACGTGTGTATTAGTAAGTTGCAAGTTAGGAAAGGGGTTGGAGAAAAAGTGGGTTGGATATATAGCTGTTTCTCAATATGGGTTTAATTAAGTAGGGGTTCGTGACGTAACGGACCCAAACAGCAAATATAAGATCCTAGCTATCCTAGCCTTATATATGTTTCTGATTTCACTGCGTCCCATCAAGGATAACATATATTTATTATGCATGAAATGGGACGATAACTGGCAAAAGGCCAGTGCGTAAATATAAATCATTTACAATGCCAAGACAAACAATCTCATGCTGCAATGATTTAATGACCATAGTATGTTAGGCCTACTACAGCAGATTGTTATTGTTATATTGCGCAATATACATAGACATGACATATTAGTAAGCTTAATACTGTGTCACCGTCGACATTCTGTTTTGTAGTCCAGCGTCTGCAATGAAAATGCGAACGCGTGCATGGACATCCTCACGTCCCGATGAACAATCAAACAAATTATGAACTCTCGAGCGGGACGGTCACAGTCCACGGTGTCCCGTCTTTTAGGCTACGCAAATACAGTATGGAAACATTTGTTGATTGATGAACATTCAATGACATCGGCCTACAGTATATGCGTACCGGTTGGAGTCACTCAAGACAATTGTACTTTAACCATTAATATGCTAAGATATGTGTTTGTGTGGTCCTTTACCCGTTTTACACATGCTGAGATGTCATTTGAACAGAGTTACCGTAGACCTGCATAATAATACAAAACATTATTCATTGATATGAATGTACACCAGGCCAGCAAGCAATTGATTTTTGATATGAACAACAGCATGGTCCCTAAAAGGCCAACATTATACGCTAAATTTATTCAGTCAATTTTTCAAAAAGAATGGTCAAAACAAGGGTAGGCTATATGTCCCCAGCAGCCCGCATCACAAATAATCAATTTCCCTTTCTCATTCGTTCGTAGATTCTGCTCTTGTCTATCTCCATTCTTTCGGGGAGGTGTTGGGTGAGGCTAAATGATGGCAATTCTCATAGCGAGGCGCAAATAAACTCCGGCGCGGCAGAAGTAACTGCTCTCCGGCGAAGCGTGCACGCAGACCGCGACACCCCGCTGGCAAAGCAGTTAAGGTGCTGTGCCAGAGACGAGAAAGCCCAATGGCGGAAAATATCATGACACAGTCTGCGGAAATTGATCTTCTCCTTGTATGGGCGAATAAAATGAGCGATTTTAATTTCGGCCCCGAGTTTGATGATAGAATTCCACAGCATTTGTCTACCGGCTCGATGGGGTCTGTGCGTTTTAAGAGCGATACAGTTGGGAGAAAGGAAACCATTGCCATGACTGTTATAGCTATGCATGTGCGAGTGGGCAGTAAATGCTTTGTTATTAGATACCCGCTGGACTCAATTGCTTGATGGTAAATAGTATTTTTAAACTCACCTTTCCCCATGCATAAACAAGCAATCTCTCACACACACACATACACCAGTGCTTTTACATTGTAGTCCCATGTGTTGTCCTGAAAGTGAAACATAATAAACATAATATCAGCTTTACATGACCTTTGACCTGGCCTGAGTGGCCTATCGACATCATGGCCGCAGATGGTTTTTATGTTTGTCCATAAGGTCGAAAATGTATCACTATAGTTCTGCTAAATTAGTTCCGTAGAAGAAACCTATCAATCATTTTTAACTTTGGCATTATTTCACATACAGTAGGTTGTATAGGTTTTGTTTTCATATATTACATATTGACTTATTCATGATTAAGCAAAACAGTCCCAAAAATATATGAATCTGTGCCCTGCCAAATGGCTCCACATTGATAATGCATCTTTTATACAATTTAAATCTTCAGCTTCATAGTAGCCCAAACATAGCTTTCCACATGTTAGACCCCTGGTGACAAATTCAAAGATAGAGTACTACATTTGTTTGTATGCATTCAGCAGATATATTGATATATCAACAGGCTACGGAAATTGAAAAAATGTAGACAGATTTTACACAGAAGTCCATCTAACATATATTTCCCATCCACTCTAACCTGTGTGTGCTGCTGAATCTAACAAGAGATAACAGGTATTTTTAATTAGAGCCCTGTTACATGCTATTGCAGTTTAATGTTTAATTACCCCTGACATAAACTATCTAGTTCCGACAGACACACACACACACACACACACACACACACGCACGAACACACACGCACACACACATATGCTCTCTAGCTCTCTCTCTCTCACACGCACACACATGCTCTCTCCCTCCCTCTCTCTCTCTCTCTCTCTCTCTCTCTCTCTCTCTCTCTCTCTCACACACACACACACACACCAACACACCGGACAGCTCCATATAACGCTGATTATATATTCAACGACACATAAACACTATCTCAAGAGACTGCTTTCTCTCT
>JAODUK010019394.1:0-50629 GCA_027564635.1 Typhlichthys eigenmanni
TATTGTTATTTGAGAATTGTTCTCTGTTGAACAGAGAATTGTTAAACTTTAAATATAAATAAACTGTCACTATATAGCTACATTATGAGACTATAATAGATTGAATGTTTCCTGATGGTTAGTACACATTTATGTGGGGCAATATATTTCTATAAACAAGGAAGTGTCATGTGAGATGATACTAATGGTGCCATGGGGAATATCAAAGAAAGAAAACACTGTATATCATTTGTGCACTCTTGCACTTTGTTTTTCATCCTCGTGCTCTTTTTCCCCTCTTTCAAATGAACCTAAAAGCAATTTTAGCAAACCTTGAGAGTTGATTTATCGTGTAGCCCTGTCATCTTAATCAAGTCTCTCAATGGAATGAGACAAAAGTCTAACAGCGGTCCAAGCCCAGAGAGGGCCGAGCCAATCGGCGGCTGACGGCTGTCCTTTTCTGGCCATGATTTAGATGGCGGCCAGGTCCACAGTTCCTCCTGCTTCATCCCTTCTCCTTTAACATTGCCTTGTGAGAGGGGTTACGCCATGCATAAAGCTACCCACGGACTGCATTCTTGCTTAGACTGTTGAGGCTGTCAAGGGGCTCCCCTGATTTAGGGTGCTCCACTACAGTCACCCCTATAAATTTAAAAACTAATTCCGTGCTCTACAGGGCTTTCTGTTTTTGTAGCGGGCTCTCTGCTCCTTATCGTTACTGACAATTTTATGAAGTGCCCTTAATGAGAGGCAGATTAAAGGTGGCCTCTGATGGTAGGCGCCAGAGAATGCCGAGCAAAGCAGGGAGAACCCACTGCGGTCTGTGTCTATTGTCAGTTGTGTGGCAGAGGAATACGTGTGTGAAGTATGGTACTGTGGAGCAGTACCCAACACTTAAATGTGTTGCACGTGACTTATTCACACACAATTCTTCTTATTATAAACCACATTGGAATAAAGAGGAGGAGGCTGTATGTGAGTGTTATTGGTCTCTGCGTGTGTGTGTGTGTGTGTGTGTGCGTGTGTGTGTGTGTGTGTGTGTGAGGGTATTTGCTTTGAACAAAGCAGTTTTCGAACTCCCTGACATTTTACACGTTGCTGTAACACAGCAGCAGTTTACAACCAATTAAATACTACTTAGATGGCCCCGTTTATGAAGTAAACATGTTAAGAGACGTACTGAGGCCTATAGGCCAGCGGAACACTTGAACCGTGCTCTCAGGTCTGCTTTCAATACTCCGCCCAAGTAAAAGGGTGGTAAGAGTATATGTATACACAGAAGGGTTTGTGCCAGCAGATGTTCTTCTTACACTCTATCTATCAAGCAGACTGACAGCCATTTAAAACAGCATGTGAGCGGTCTGCCTAATGGATCTAAACATGTCAGCGGCGATGGAATTTCTTTTTATTTTTTTACATAATTTATATTTACAAATTTTAAATCACACTTTGCATGCGGGCTTGTTTTTTGTCAGCTGGTGAGAGGCTCATTACTGGAAACCTTCTCCGAGACACTTCCTTGAGATAATTCCCAGTTTTTTTCCTTGTGTGCGTAAACATTAAATTTTTTCTTTTGGACTTCATAGATGTTGAATATGTCCTGTTTGGAATCCCAGGCCAGGTTGTTTAACGGAAGGTTTGCTTTAACACATCACAGGAACCAAGTGCACCACGGCTTTTATGATCTCGTAAACGAGCAGTGATGTTGTGAAACGTGTGTCTGTGTTTGGGAGTATGGGGGAAGTGGAGGGGTGTCTGGTGTCTGATAGGGATTTATCTGCCCCCCACCCACCCCTTTGTCTGGATGGTGGAGCACTCCCTAGAGAGCAATGCTGGGCAGGGAGGAATCTCTGTCCAGATATCCAGAACTTCTCTCATATCCCTTACACAAGACGTGTAGATGTCCCGGTAGGAAGCAAATGCGTCTTTTTAGACTCAAAATGCAAACGCGTTACAAGGATAAGGTTTAGGCCAACATTAATTTTGTCTTGCCTTCTTTGCACCTAATAAGTGTTGAAGTATTGCATTCACTCCTTTAGAAATGTGATCATGCCTTTACCAAAAGTACATACTGTGTATAATCCTCCCTTTTATTGCACCTATTCTGCAGGCTGTTTTTGTAAATAAGAATGTGCAAAGACTCCAATGAGCTCTGGAGCTATTCAAGTTTTCACATAACGTGTTTCCATATTTCCCTGCAGATTTTCATCAATAATGAGTGGCAGGACTCTGTAAGTGGGAAGGTCTTCCCAGTTTACAATCCAGCCACTGGAGAGCAAATCTGTGAGGTCCAGGAAGCAGAGAAGGTACTTCACTATTGAGCATGACCTCTTTTCTCTGCTTCTCTACTGAACGTACTGTAAGATTATACTGCATTAATGTATTGCTATATTTTTACAATGAGAACTCTAGTGTATTCCAGATTTCCTTCTTCCCACACTTCAGTATCCTGGTCTCCATTTATTTTGCACGTGTGAACAGTTTGAGTAAAATAAAAGTAAGAAATGCAAACATGCTGTGTGAATTTAGTCTATAATGTGCTTTAGCGTGTCTGAACCTTCACCTAATCAGCACCTCTAGGTGGAAAAAGTCAAACAAAGGAAATCTTTACGTATGCTAATGGTAGATCCATTGTACGTCTCGATTTGTCTTTCTAAAAGGCAGTGGAGGAATAGCTGTTGGGTGCGTTTACGGGATTAAAAATGGGTCTCATTTTGTCTCCAAGGCTGACGTTGCTAAGGCAGTGCAGGCTGCTCGCCTAGCCTTCTCCCTGGGATCAGTATGGCGGAGGATGGATGCGTCTGAAAGGGGCCGACTTTTGTCTAAACTGGCTGACCTGGTGGAGAGAGACAGCATCTATCTAGCAGTAAGGACACAGACTATCAGTCTGTTATATCAGAGTATGACTATAACTAGCATATTTATTGGGGGCTCCTTTTATGTAACTGAAATGGGAACATTTACTGTAACATATCTGTAACACTGGAAGATAGATAGCACGATACAGGGAATGTATTCATGTTACCTGCATATCGTTTTTCACTCTAGAGAGAGTCACTGGAACCTAACGGCAATGCTCGTGGCCTTATGTTGCTCAACTTTCCTCCATCTCTCTTCAGACTATAGAGTCGTTGGACAGTGGGAAGCCTTTCTTGCCCAGTCTGTTTGTGGACCTCCAAGGAACCATAAAGACACTCAGATACTATGCTGGTTATGCAGACAAGATCCATGGCACATCCATTCCAATGGGTACGCTCATGTTTCCCTTATAGCTTAAATACAAACAGTACAGTACTTAATGTTCTTCTTAAGTTCCAACAATATAAAGCAGAGGTAGATTTAGGAATGTTTAAGGGAAGAGTGGGGGTGGTAGGTGGACTATACAGGATTTAGAAGAGTGACGGTAGCTGAAGATGAGCTCTGAAGATGAACGCTGGAGAGGTCAGAGAGGTGCTGTGAAGGTAAACAGAGCCACTCCTCTGCCAGTTATAAATCTGAGCACTAATGCTCACTGTCGCAAAGAGACAGGCAGCAGCACAGAGCCCGATCAAGCGCCCGCTCAAAGCCCGCTCAACTTAAGGTATTGTTTGGGTTAAGCAGTTCAATTAACTTTCCTATCATGCCACGCCTAATTTATAGTTGGATATAAACATTTCACACCTTTTCTAAGGGCACTGTGTCATAAAAATGCAAGAACGAGTGCAGCAGAGGCAACCAACTAAAAACAAGACTGTAGCCTTGATCAGCATTTTCTCAGATGTTTGGCTCAAGCACTAAACCTGTCTGTAGTAGAATTTGAGAATAAACAATCATATTCCTGGGGTTTGTCCACTAGGGCTTTTTCTCCTTTCATAAGTGTGTTCATTTTGCGGTTTAGCTGTGGAAAGTTGAACAGTTATCTTATCATGATCATTGTGACTACGGTACATTGGTCAAGTTTACTTTATAATCAATCAATATTTAAAATTAATTTCTTATTGTGCTAACAAAATAATTTAGTAAGGAAAATGTTATAACTCTTAAATGTAAGCTTTATAACAGACCTTATTTATGAGTTTAGTTGTTTTGGAATCAATCTAGTTGACGTAAACAATGTGGCTGTTTAATACTCATTGGTAATTGTAAATCTGTGGTATATGTCTTGCTATTTACCATTTACAACACAAATCTAAAAAAAACCTGAGACTTGAAACACTGTACTCACTTCAGATGTAGTCAATATCAATAGATTTTACTACAATATCAGCACATGAACTAACATGGCATGCTCTCAGTACTGCCTTATTAAACTGCGGTAATGCGAAAGTTACAGTATGAGCAACACCCAATGGCTCCCTCTGACCTAAAACAATCACACGCGTTGATGTACTCTCCCCTCTGTATTCAAGCCAAAAGCATTTTAGTGTTTAAATCTGTTGAATTTAAAATTAATCAACATTGGATTTATTCATTTGTGTATGTGTGTGTGTGTGTGTCACTGCATTGTCCAACAGATGGAGAGTATCTTACATTCACCAGACATGAGCCCATTGGAGTTTGCGGTCAAATTATTCCTGTAAGTACAGTATGTCTACCATTGAAGTGAGCCAAACATCAGCATGCATTCATGAATAGAACTATATCATGGACAATGTGACTCTAAGGGGGATGACAGGAGGTTTACAGGACAAAGACAGGCTACTACATTGAAACAAACTGAACTCCCCAGCATCTCTTTCAGTTCAGTGTATCTTTGGATGAATCTACTCAGGAACAAAGCCTAGAGAGATGCCAATGAAGTGGAGTGATAGAGTGATCATGTTGGGAAACCGGGGAGGAGGGGCGGGGGGCGGGGGGGGGGTGTCTACGGGAATTATTAGTAGGAAAGGAAAAAGTCAGGGAGAAAGTGCGAGTAAGTGTGAAGCTCTGCATTGAGCTGCACAGCAGAAATAACACAGGCAGGCCTGTGTGTGTGTGTGTGTGTGTGTGTGCAGCGATATGGATCTGAGCACAGCACGTGTGTCGCAACTTCCCCCTGCTTTCTCATAACACCGCGGGACGGGAAAGTACTGCAGAAGTGCCCAGAACATTTTCTCACTGCACCGTGTTTAGACAGAGTGAAAATGAGAGCACATAATGACTAAGAGCAGTGAGTTACTGAACTTGACTCCTGACCACCCAGTGTCTCCACGACGATGTCCTCATCCCGTGTGTGCTTGTGTGTGTATGTGTGTGTGTGTGTGTGTGTGTGTGTGTGTGTGTGTGTGTGTTTGTGTGCGATGACCCTCTTTTAGTGGAACTTCCCTCTGATGATGACAGCGTGGAAGCTGGGCCCAGCGCTAGCATGTGGAAACACTGTTGTGCTCAAGCCTGCTGAGCAGACCCCACTCAGCTGCCTTTACATGGGAGCTCTCATCAAGGAGGTACACAGTCAGAGGCTTCTCAAGGTTGGGGCTGATGGGACCCATTTTTGGAAGATACTACTTTTTATTCAATGACACACAGCCTTTGCATTGCAATAAAGGTGTTTGGGTTAAACCCAAATATGGAAAAAAAAAGTATTGCGATTTAAATTGCTAAAAGCTACTTTTTTTCAAATGGACTTAGAGGTTTTGCTCACATGTATAGTATTACATAATATACTGTATTTAGTTTAATTATTATTAGTTACAATTAAATACAAACAGCACCCCAGGCAGGTAAAAACATTGACAGTCAACATTATGTGTATGCATATTATGTGCTGTAGTGCTACATGCACACGTGCATACTGACACCAACAGGGCCTTGTTAACTTTAGCTTCTTCTCTGTTTACAACAGTGTCCTGTACAGGTGCTGTCTATCACCAAATATAACCATTACAGTACATACAGTGGTATGTATTAGAGATAATAGCCATTTCCCATATCATATCCTCCAAGGTTATTATTTTCCCTCTTATCGGAGACTGTGTGTCTCTTGCCTCTCGTCTGTTCTTCTTTGTGTCTGCTGTGTAGGGAGGGTTGGGTTGGGTCCGGATTCCTTCACACTGCCTGTGGCTTTGCTTGGCTCTCCTGTCATCTCCCTCTAAAGCTTGTTTCCTCTCATGTTGTTTTGACAGGCTGGGTTTCCACCGGGAGTCATCAATATTTTGCCGGGGTTTGGGCCAACGGCAGGAGCTGCGATCGCTTCACACATGGGCATAGACAAAGTGGCTTTCACAGGATCAACCAAGGTAATTCTCCCTAATGAGACAGCTTAGGCTACATGCTGTTAGCTTACTCGAGTGATACAGCGAGCAACATGTGCAGCGCATGAGTCCAGACGCAGCCACTCAGGGGGACATTGTGTGGCTCTATTGAAGTCCCAATGACAAACAAATGGGGTCTTCTATAAACTGCCAGCCCTGTCATTAGCTCTCGTGACAGGGGTCTTTGCATTTGTCCCAGAGTGTGCGTACTGCACGCACATTGACACAACGTTAGCATCGTTAACCGCTAGCACCGCTAAAACTTCTACTTACATCTACGTTCTTATCTGTTTTGTAATCATAACCGTATAAAAATAAAACACTCCCCGCTCTCTCTGCTGTAATAAGTCATGTACTGTACGTCAACGGTGCCTTTTATTGAGCTTACAAGACACACACAGGAAACAGAACAGACCTGGAGAGAAGTTAATGGAACGCTAAATCATCAAGGGCATACCATGTTAGGCACTGAATGCTCTGGGGTTCACATGGTCGGAACACATTCCTCAGGCTAGAGTGACAGCAGATCCCACTTGTTCAGATCATTTTGTAAACATCTGACATGTCTAGCCACAAGCTATCCCTGTAGTACAAGTATATACAGCAATCATGTTGTAAAATGTATCTTTTGATGTGACCGGCATATATTTCACATGCACCTTCGGTGAAAGAGCCATGTTTATATAATGTTTGAAATAGGCTTGAGGTTTTTGGTGAGAGGACCAACATTCCAGTTGTGTATTTCTTATGAGTAACCTTTTCAATAAGCACACACACACGCACACACGCACACACGCACACACGCACACACGCACACACGCACAAAATATGACCATGCCCTGATAAGTGGGCAAGCAAATACAGCAGCCAAAGAGAAAATAATCAAACTGATTAGAAATATTTATCTTAATTTTAGATTTAAGTTATAGTTATTCAAATACAGATTAAGAGATCAAATGTATCTGTGCGCCATTTACGTTATTTTCCATTCTTCATTTAACCACCACAATATGTGTAATTATATCTAAAGATGATACTAGAGATTACATTGGACTGCATCAATGAGCTTAGAAAAGAAAACACATCTGTTGTTCCATGCCAAAACTACCCATGAATCAATTCGTGATAGGAATTCTCTACACGGTGAAACAAACTATATATTCAGCTACTTAAAGTTATTGTGAAACCTTTTATAATCAAGTAACCAAACTTAATTTCTTTGTGTTCACAGTTTATATTAACAACATTTCACTAGAACGCAGGCTTGCAGTGTATGACATTTATTTTTTCTTTCTCTGCCCCAAAAGCTGACACAGATTTGTCACGCAGATGTTCGCGCACGCACACATACACCTTCTAACACAAACAACGTATTTGTTTTCATCCTCTGTGGTGAGTGAACTTTTCCTTCACGAGCGTCCCAGTTTTCTTTAACTCCTGTGTTCCTGTTGTTTCCTGTGATCTGGAGTCAATTATAGAGGGCATTAGTCTGCACAGTAACAGGCTGTCAATGCCCAGACAATGAGTCACAGTGCTGGTAATGTCGCTGTAGTCACAGGGGACAGAGAAGAAAGCGTGCTGTTGCCGGGTGGCTGTGTAGCTACAGGTGGATGTTTGGACCACAGCTCATCATAGTGCTCAAGCACACGTGGGCTGTGATGTACTCACAAAGGAAGAAGTGGCCCAGCATGTTTCTCTTGCATGCTGCGTAGTCACACACGCTAACCTCCCCTTAGTCAACCCTTTGAGTTCCTGATCAAAGAAAAAATGGCTCACGGAACCTGACAGCTAAGTGTTGTCTAGTGTTTACAGTGGTGTAGTTAAACTGTAGCCGTTGACACTGCTCAGAGCTCAAGCTGCTCTGTTCTGTACGATTGTACTCTCTAGTCTAGTTTGCTCTAGTCTAATCTCTTCTACATCTATTCTATTCCATTCCATAGTGGAGAGGTCTTCAACAAGGGGTCCAGGATCCCTATAAGGGTCCTACAGGAGGTCCTCCAAATTATTTAATCCCACAATATACATTAACATAAACACAGCCTGTACTATAAATATATAAATATGTCAATAATTATTTTAATGGCTAGTTAGTGGTCTACTTTTATACATGGCGCTATAGGCCACCCTACACATTATTGTTGGCCCGGCAACTAAATATGTGGTCTCTGTGCCGTGTTTCTATCAGCCGAGGGGTCCTTGGTCTGAAAAACGTTGAACACCTCGGCCATAGTGTATCAACTTCTATTATTCTATTTAGTCCTCTCCTCTCATAGACTACAGTCCAGTCCATTCACGCTCTGGAACAGTTGAGTTGTGTGTGGAGATGAGTCTCCATGGGTGGGACATGGAAAGCCCCCCCACCCCCCCTCCTTTATCCTCTTCCTTCTGTGTTCCTTTCTCTTGTGGAAAACAAAACAGTCTGTGTGACTAGCAGGAAGATGGGTGCACATGGTTGCCAGGGTTATGTTTGTAGACGTGTTTTCTGTCGAAGGTACAGTTTTGAGTATATTGTGTTCCTCAGAATTTGTCACTAGCTTCAGAAACACCAGTGACACAGAAATGTCCTCCCATCAAACAGTGACTGCCAAGAGTTCTTCTTAGTTGTGAGCATCATGGGCAGTAGGAGTGGAAAATATGATTGGTATTCAGTAGCTCTTACGTATGTGAGTTCTCTCTTGAAAAGAAGAAGTCATGTTTGGAAAATAAGGGGGTGGAAATGGAACCACCCTAAACGTATTGTCATCCTCACTATTGACACAGCAGATGTATGTCATGATAAACAAGACCCTCAGGCTCTCCCATACGGTATTGCAGCAGCTCCATCTGGTCCAGTCACAAGCTCCCACCCACATACTGTAACCTGCGGTTGGTTCCCCCTGTCCCTCATTAGGCACAGGATGCTGTTCAGTGCTGAAACATCGCTTCATTTTCTGCTTTCCAAGCGTTTTAATCAACATTTGGTGTGTGATTTAGCAGGTCTCATGTTTCAGCAGGCCTACTGGTGCCTCTCTCACGGTTGGAACCAACTTGCTAACCTATTTATTTGCTATATCCAGCTGATTTTGTGATCTGGATAATGGCCTGCATCAACCATAGATCTGTTTCCTTCCTAGGTTGGCAAGCTGATCCAAGAAGCAGCTGGGAAGAGTAATCTGAAGAGAGTAACACTGGAACTGGGAGGAAAGAATCCCAACATCATATTTGCAGATGCTGATTGTAAGTTTTCAGACATGTTTTCTTCATTGGCCCATTTACCTGTCACCAATTAGATGGTACAGTAGGTGGTCCATCAAAGACACACATGTTATCACAGAGACCACTTGTTGGCTTTGATTTATTTGAATCCAGCCTGGCCCACAGGACTTATCCACCCAAAGCCTTATTCAGCGATAATAGTATTTTAGCAGGTCTTAGGCTCAAGCGCGTGGACTGGATTATATCATTGCCCACATCTAATAACACTGAAAACCAATGGATGGATGGGTTTCGTGTAAACTCTAAGTGTCTCACCCAAACCTGGGGTGCCATGGCGTTCAAATGCTTTCAGCAGCCATGAGAGGGGCTCCCCCAGGCCTGTAAATCAGGAGAATGGAACCTGCCCCAGTCTGCTGCTGCAGCAGAGACCCATAAATCTCGGGGCCGTGTTAACCCCTCACGCGCAACAGCGGGTTTCTGTCTCTCAGGTGTCAGATATCAGATTTGCACAGGGAATAGGCCTGACAACTTAAAGAAAATAGATCCTGCTTCAGTTACTAGGTCTCCTGTGTTGATATACCTGGTATAGAGTCAAACGTGTTTCCATAGATCCCTTTAACCTGCTTGGTTAGTTCACGGAAGGCTCTAATTGGAATTATTTCCCCTAGTGGATCTGGCTGTAGAACAAGCGCACCAGGGCGTGTTCTTCAACGCAGGCCAGTGTTGCACAGCAGGCTCTCGTATCTACGTGGAAGAGCCGATCTACGAGGAGTTTGTTCGCAGGAGTGTGGAGCGAGCAAAGAGGAGGGTAGTGGGCAGCCCCTTCGACCTCACTACAGAGCAGGGTCCTCAGGTGAGAATGACAACCTCTCAGTTGTGAAACACAGGTAGGGTAAGCAGGCCCCATTAGTAGTTCTTGGACAGTGTTGGGCAAATTACTCAGGAATTGTAAAAAAAATGTATTTATGTATTACTCCTTCAAAAAGTAATACTATTGCTTTACTTATTACTGGGTATTAAAAGTAATTAGTTACATTTCTTGTTACATTGCTATATTACTTTCACAATCACTACCCTGCCCTGCCCCTTCAGAAAAATAACAACATGTGTAGACAGCTCATTTTAGAATTGAATCCTCTTTATTGGAACAATAATGAACAGTGTCAACAATCAGCCAAAGTGAAAACATTGCAGCCTCTCAAACCAGGTGATCGGACAGGTTGGTTCAATTAGCCTATCCTAAGTTTGCTAAGACCAACAAAATAATAAGGCACGTCTTCATAAAATGGAGGTCTATGGGGGGAAATCTCATGCAATAATGCAGCATTACTTGGATTAGTAATTGTAATATTATTACCGTTTTGGAGAAAGTACTTTGTTACGCTTCTAGTTACTGAAACAAGCTATAATATTACAGTTACTAGTAACTAGTTACTGCCCAACACTGTTCTTGGATGCTTCCACACATCGTCCAAAAAGAGAACAGCAACGATGCACTTAACACATCTTTCCAACCACAGTGGTTGCATTTGCTGCCAAACACTAAATGTGCTGTTGATCAATTTCATACGGTGCCACCAAACGTCAGTGAATCAAATCAAGGTACAACACTCCAAGCTTTATAGGCGGGATACTTTAGTGGTCACGGTTGTTGTCTCTCAGCCGAAAGGTTGTGTTTTCCGACATGTCTGGCCTACCTGTAAGCATCCTTGTGCAAGATGTCTAGCTACTACCTGCCCCTTACTTGTAATGTATACTCAAGCATTTGCAAAATCAGTTAACTGTTAACACAGATGTTTTGAAACACACTAACCGCATTGCCCTTCCCAACCACTGGTTGAAACCAGTGCTACAGACATGTTGTGGATTGATACCCCTCACACATTTGAAAGCTGACTTGCTTGAGCTTATCAATACGATAATCTTTCCTACAGAGCTCCAAGGCCTGTACCCTTCCCTACTCCTTCCCACATCTTGTGCACATTTGTGTTTAAAACATAAACAGTGATCTATGATTCTGAAGCACCATTGCACAATCAAGGAGCGTACCTTTTATCTTTAAGGAGAATACATGTTGTTCTGTCCACCATTGCCACACTTGAGAGGTGATTTCTCTCTTTGATTCTCCCGCCTCTCTTCCCATCCACAGATAAGCCAGGAGCACCAGAGCCGTGTGCTGGAGTACATCCAGATTGGCATCAGTGAGGGCGCTAAGATGGAATGCGGGGGCAAAGCTCTGGGTGTGAAGGGCTTCTTCATTGAGCCCACCGTCTTCTCCAATGTGAGGGATGAAATGCGCATCGCTAAGGAGGAGGTACCACGATTGTGCACAATGGTTTCCACAACTTGACCACAGAATGAGCTGATTATGACTAAGAATGTTAAAGGTCACAATGACTTATTTATTTGCAGATCTTTGGACCAGTGCAGCTAATCATGAAGTTCAAAACTATTGAAGAGGTGATTGACCGAGCCAACAATACAATATATGGTTTAGTTGCTGCTGTTTTCACCAATGACATCAACAAATCTATGACCATATCCACGGCAATGCAGGCAGGCACTGTATGGTAAGTGCTATAAAATGTAAACAAAGTTCAAGTTAATATTCGGCACCAACAGTCTTTGTTTCTTATTTAATTATAGGTTTAGAGAATTATTTTACTCAGATACATTAACATTCACACCATGAAAACATTATGAAGAAAATGCAAACCATAAACAAATCGTAATTTTCAATATAAGCATACAAAATGCTGCATTAGCACTATTACACTTGACATAACTATTGTGTAACATGATACACACTAAACTGAGCAGGAGTCAATTTTAGAAGAATGATCTATGTTTTGTATATTTCCTAGGATAAACTGCTTCAACGCCCTGAGCATGCAGTGTCCATTTGGGGGATATAAAATGTCTGGCAATGGACGTGAATTGTGAGTATGCCTTTGAATTGCTGGCTCACTGAATCTACACAATGAGCCAAGATTTGACAAATATTGGCTTTGTGTTTAGAACTGAATTGCTTACAACGAACACTTTGTGTAAGAACATAAAGCTATAATATGTTTAAGTGGTAGTGGTGTAAGCCATTTGTTTTCAAATTACCTCCACATAATAGAGTAGTAAAATATGAAATAGAGTACATTCTTTGAAAAGCATAACATTTAAAAATGAATACTAGGTAAAAAAAAAAAAAAACTGGTGATATCACCCTGAGCATTCCGGAAATAATCCAGACAGATTGGGATGCCATTTTGAAACCACAGTTCTGAAACACACGCTGGAGAGTGAACTGTTTACAGTCCTGTATACGGTAAGCATGTATTCACTGTTTAACATTGTGTTCAGGGGAGAGAGCGGCTTGAAGGAGTACTCAGAGGTGAAAACCATCACCATGAGACTGGTGGCCAAGAACTCTTAAAACAGCCGTCTCGATGAGAGGAGCTACTGTAGTGACTTCTTCATCACTGACCCAGCTCTGTAACTGGTCGACCATCGGTGGTCATCTCCATGGTAAACTCCAGGCTGTGACACATGCTGCCCACACAACCTCTGACAACATCTAGTTGAGGCCAACAACCACCCATCCTCCACCCACTGCTTACTTAACTAACTACACTAAAGCACTCAAAGTATCAGCGGAGGAGGCCGTGTTGTCCACAGCCCACTGTACTCCCCACCAACATATCCCAAATCAACCCTTCCCCCCACCATGTTGGGTGCTCAAAGACTATGCACTTCCATTCATCCCTATATGTCAGCAACATGTCATGTCATGCCATGGAGGCACTATGGTTCTGTTGTACTGTAGGGTATCATTGTTGGAACCTCATACTGAAATGTATGTCTCATCATTTTGATTCACCAGCATGCATTTATGCAAGGATATCAACTCATTCAGAACCACTGAAGTTGTCAGCCTCTGATACGAATGGATGAGGCGTTTTTTAAATGTTTGATTCAGAATTAGAATGTGTCAACTTATAATTGTTTTATGTTTATATGTTAGCTTTTATGACTTAACACTGTATGTCAAACCTTGACTGATGTAAACATGAAAATGTTAATCACTGAAAGACATCCTACTCATACCTGATAAAAGAGGAAGGAGTAAAGTATTTTAAACATAATGTAACAGATTTTCTTTGATGTCCATGTATGTTTATGTTAATATTATATTATAAGAGCTAAAAAATACCATAGGTTTTTTCTCAGTAAAAAAACAAAACAAAAAAAAGGTTTTCTTTTAAAATGTGGTTACTGTGTGTTCACTATCATGATATTGCAGGATTCATGTCAAGCCATATACTGTAAACAGAGGTGTCTTAGCTGGACTGGCTGCACATTACATTTCATATTACCTCTGCCTTTATTTTTGGTTTTTAAATGTGTATTCTACATTTGCATATGAACTAAACTAATACTAATCTATTTGCAAATACATTATAAATAAATACTAGATAAAGTATTTTTTATTATTTTCATTGTAACAATGTGTATATATATCATTATTTAGAAATGACAGAAACACAAATACTTACCCATTCTTCACCAGGTGGCCATAACATCATGTGAACCTCACAACCTTAACTTCACTATGATAATTCAACCACAAAAACACAAAAGGCACTTAAAAAGTTGTCTATTATAACACATTATGTGGCCAAACTGAACAATATTGAAAAACTTTGCAAGAATAATATAATTGACTCTGTGTTGTGATCAAATTAGCAAATTTGTCAAAACAAACATACTGTATGTCCAGCTGTAAAGGGGATGGATGAGAAGGTGTGACAGCCACTCAACACTCGGGTGAGGGAGGGACATGCAGTCTTTTCAACAGCGGAAGCAATTCTAGACACAAATCAAGGAGTGTCCCTTTAATATGGTAGAGCGTCCATCAACAAACGGTCTTGGAGGCAAATGTTTTCCATGTAAAGAGAAGGAGCTACAGTATATTCAACACATCAGAACGTATTTTACAACTATCTTTATCTTCTTCTTCTTTCATAATTTTGGATAAAAGCATATGCTAATATCATAAATCTATTGATAAACAGACCTAGAAGAAAAAAAAACACAATTCAAAGCTGGTGCAAGGTCTTGCTAGTAGAGAGAAGCATACAATTATTTGAATTATCAGTGCAAATATTCCCACAATTATCCTCCTTGTTGTTTTTGGAATAAAAAATAACCTTGTTGCAGTTAATGCAACCCAGCTGGACGTGCCTGGAACACCTCCCTAGTGAGGCGCCCAGGGGGCATCCTTACCAGATGCCCGTACCACCTCAACTGGCTCTTTTGAACGCAAAGGAGCAGCGGCTCTACTCCGAGTTCCTCACGGATGGCTGAGCGTCTCACCCTATCTCTAAGGGAGAGGCCCGCTACCCTCCTGAGAAAACCTATTTTGGCCGCTTGTACCTGTGATCTCATTCTTTCGATCATGACCCACCCTTCATGACCATAGGTGACGGTAGGAACAAAAATTGCTCGGAATCTCGAGAGCGACATTCTCATCTACCGGGGTAAAGTGCAAGGTAGCGGTTCTCAGCCGGGGGCTTGCTAGTATCACCACACCTGCCCGGCGCCTCACACCCAGGGCAACTCCAGAGTAGAATAAAGTCCATCCCCTATGCAGGAGAACGGTTCCAGAACCAAGACTGTGCATAGAGGTAAGCCCCACCATATCTAAATGGTAGCGCTCCACCTCCTGTTCTGGCTCCTTCCCCCACAGTGAGGTGACGTTCCACGTCCCCAGAGCCAGCCTCTGCCGCCCGGGTCTATTCCGTCGAGGTCCCTGACCTTCGCTGCCACCCTTTTGACAGCACACCGACCCCCACGGTTCCTCCCACAAGTGGTAGGCCCATAGGATGAAGAGGAGGATGGTGCCACGTTGCTTCTTCAGGCTGTGCCTGGCTGGGCTCCGTGGCAAACCCAGCCACCAGGCAATCGACAACGAGCCCTCCCTCTGGGCCTGGCTCCAGACGGGGGCCCGGGCTTCCTCCGGGCAGGGTAACCTCTCCTCTTAAGTGATCTTCCATAGGGTTCTTCTGAACCATTCTTTGTCTGGCCCTTCGTCTGAGACTACTTTGCCTTGGGAGACCCTACCAGGAGCAAAAGGCTCCGGACAACACAGCTCTCAGTATCATAGGGACACACAAACCTCTCCACCAGGATAAGGTGATGGTTCCCAGAGAGGAACAGGCAATGTGTGCCACACATTTCAATAAAGTTTAATTTGTGAATATGATTTTAGAACTTGTATACATCTTCCATTATTTTAATAGAAAGAAAAGAAAACACATTTGCCCTTTGTCTACAATAAAACTGTACTTCAAATGAATTGAAGTAATGGTAGCACATCTTATACTTTTCAATGTTATTTATGTAGTTATTGCTCCTTTAAAGTCTCACTTTAAGTCTAAATTTAGAAGAATTTCATCTTAGACAAATCTTAGCTTGACATTTTTTGAGTCTAACAAGCTCCAACAATGGTTTACAGACGGCTACGGCAGTTCCTTTTGATCATGGTCTCCGCAACCTATGTGCTGACAACTTTTCATGGCAAGGTCAAAGTTAGTCATCCACAGTTTGTGGATAGTTGTATTTTTTCTTTCCCAGATTCACTTTATTTAAACCACTACAATAAACTATAAACTACTTTAACAATGAGAGATTTAAAATAACATTATTTGGTGGTTTACAACCACCAGAAAATCACTGACAATGTACTGTGACAATTTGCAGTGTTTTCATTGTATGTCCAGAAAATTCCTATTATCTCAAAGATGCACATTATGTTTTTCAGCAATGATGGAACTTTGAACGGCTATGGTTTTGGACTCCTCAATTCAATTCCTCATATCCATTAGTTATACTGTATAAATAACACATTTTCTGAGTATTCCTCATAATTGTCCTATCTCGTACACACAATTTTCCAACTTTACATGTAACTTTACAAATATTAAACAGATATTACACATACAGTACATGCTGGTAAAATCTTCATAGGCTCACTTCATAAGTGGAAACATGCACTGCAAAAAATGCCCTATCAAATATAAGTGCAAATATATTCGTTATGAATTTGATTATGCATTCACATTTGGCTGCCAGTGCAGTAAGTGAAATTCACTTGATAAGATTTCTTACATTAAGTGCACATGTACTTGAATTCGGTCACTAGATAGCAATTTACATTAGAAACAAGTCCAACTAGATTTTAAATCTAATAACAAGATTATCACACTAAGATAGATATCGTTTTGTTTTTTTTGCAAAGAACGTAACTGGACATATTCCACAAAGAAGGGAATTATTTTCTTGTTATCTGTTCATTCCTAATATTTTCAATCGCTTGAATCTACCAAATACTACTGATGTATTGTGTTTATTCTTTCCAGAAGATAATGATCAATGCCATCTATCCGTTACCCATATAGCTATGCTGCATGTTGATAAAACTGGATTTTGAGTAGTTTGTCTCTGTGTGTGTCTACATGTGTGCATTCATCTGTTTTCAATGTAGCGTGTGAGTCAATCTGTTGCTGAGAATATAGTCTCCCCCACAAATGAGATAACAGCTCCATGTGTTCACAAGTATGTCAGTAACTGACAGAGAAGCCATGGAGAATGTGATTGTTCAAAGTGAAGTCAACTATTATGCATCAGTGTACAAATGAGTCATGTCAAACACAGCAACGTTTATGGACTATTTTTACAACAAACACTCTTATGGTGGAAATATAATACAGTAAAATAATATGTGTATATCCTTGGTCTGCAAGAAACAACATTTTCCTTGTATGCGTGGAATTCTTCTAATCTTAAACAAATTTGTCTGTGCATCACTAGAACCACATTATTGTAAGTTATATACTCACACAAATAATTTAATGGCTTGCATTGACCTGTAATTTATATTATACTGATGATTGTTTGTTGTTATTAAGTTACTATTATTGTAACTGAAGCTGCTTGTATTTACGTAAATACAATAGTGAAATGTATGGATAGGGTCAAGCATAAATGATGAAATGTAAGTTGGCTGCACTCCAAAACACAAGATGAAGAGTTTCCCCTGTGGTACATATATGATGTGTCACAATAATACTATAGGACCGCTACTTGCCTGCTGTCATTACCTTATGAAAAGGACAGAGATCCTTTGTCATGTGATTGATAGCTTTATGACACCTCAGGTTTAATTTGTAACATAAAACACATTTTGCATTAAAAAGTGATATCCTAAAGAGTGGTCAAGTCTTTATGGGACATATATTGTATGAGTTGATTTAAGCAGTGTCTTGGAATTACTCCAAGGTTAAGTGGAAATACCATATCCATCAACACCTACATCCCAATATAAATGCCCTCTGCTATGTATTTATTGGAAGGAGCACTTATAAAGCCTGATAACTATCATTCACTGACCATTACCCTATGCTCAGACAAATGATCTATGAAATCCATTTGAATATGAATCTCTTCATCTACTCAATATTTGTAAGGGCTCCAATATCAATAATACATCACCATTGCTTAGATTCAACCAATTAGATTTAACTTCTTTGGGAATTAATAATTAGATAAATGATCTATGGGTTTACCATGGTGTGCCAAATATACCCTGAGACAAATGAAATGACTCGTTTGAACCATAAGGACTTAAATGAGTCTGTGACATTGCTGCTATGAATGTCATCATAAAAGATAAGCTTGTTAAGTGTATCACCAAGCTTGAACTAAGCCTTCAAATATAATAGGGGCAGAAAGAGATTTAAAATATCACAAATGGATATGATTGTAATAGATATTCTGTTTCCTACCTCCAGGGGGAGACACCGATTCCAGTCCACATCAAATTATTTATTTATAATTTAAAGATAAGTTTGAACTGCATTATTTGACCAGACAAGTCAGTCAAGTAAGTCAACTTGAAAGAATATACCTACATCCATGTAGAATACCTTAAATGGATTCTATACATATTGGGGGGTTTTGCAATATATTTCACACTTGCATTACAATAAATATCTATATATAGCCTATCCAATTAGGCACAGAAAATGTTGATGAAAATATTTGGTAAGACGTTTTATAATACTCATCATGCCTGATATTTCCATGATGATTTCAATATGGTTTCGTAATAAGTTTGCACTTGACATTTATGTTTTAGGGAAGTGAATAGCTTACAAAATGATCTCACAGAAGCACACACACACATCTGCAGGCACACGTCCACACACGCACACACACACACGTGCATGCACATGTACACACACGCACACATACGCACACACACGCACACGTGCACACATGTACACGTACACACGCACACACGCACACACACACACACGCACACACACACATACACACACACACAATAATTAATATCTAAAGAAATGTCCAATAACGAATGAATACATACGTATTACTGTCTGAGATATGTTAAATAAAATGTTTTAAACATCTGACAGCATAGGAGGATTTTGCCCTCGATTCATGTACTGTACTCCCAAATAACGTATTTATTTATTATCTTTTTCTGTGCATACAGCCTCTTTAGGCTCCTTTACAGTAATGCATCTAAAACATATATATAATTATCTGTCACTAATATGCCACCATTCACATTTCTTTCCAGAACAGGCATTGGGGAAACATCAGTGCTGAATTATGAAATGTTTCAACATGAACAGCATCCTGCTACCATGGGTCAAGAAAGAGTCCAACAAATCAGTTCAAAAAGAGTCCAACAAATCAGTTAACCACAGATAGCAAAGCAACTGTTTAACATGATTAAATAAAACATTTGTCAATGATTGTTGCCTCGTCTGAAAACCATGAAAGCAAATACTGGTCACAGTCAGGTTTAAAACCCTTTTTAAGATCCACTTAGATTTTTCCTAGTGCTTGATTATGCACAAAACATCTTTGGGGACACCAAAGAATGTTCTTCGCTTTGATAGATTAGATAGTGTTGATTTTTCATTACGGATGATGAAAAGCTCACACTAATGGAGGGATTGAATTAGTTTGTCTGTACACCCATTTGTCTCAATTTCATCCTTTTACAGTGTGTTCCATCAGTGGAGAGCCATCTAGCAGGATGTTCCATTTGATAAAGCGGTTTATCTTTAACCTCAAAATGACAAATATTACTCCATTATAATAAATTACAGCTCATAATCAGATATGCCATAGGAGGAAGCATCCTGTTCATGCAGTCCATTTGGTGTAAGGGGCTGTGCTTATAAGTAAAACAAAATGGAAAGAGAATGAGGAAATACTTGCAGTCTGGGTCTCTGCCAACCTGATTGTAACCTTTGCTTGTTCGGTTTGAGTTAGCTAGTTTCCTTTTTCCTCTGACATCACTCTCCAGGATCCACACAATGATAATATGGCCCAATTGCATGACATTACTGCTTCCTTGAATGCACATGGGAGAATCGTGTTAAAAATCCCTTACGACCACAGGCTAACTGCAGTTTCCAGCGCACACCAGCTGCACAGCTGGTGTCCATGAGAGAGACAGAACGGATACACAAGGTCCAGACTGTTATGAACCAGGGAAAACATTTCCTTGGGCACGATTTCTCATACAGTACACTGGTAGTCTATGGAATGCGTCCTTGCTATTATTTTATGGGGTATACATAACACCTAAATAACTCCTAAACTAACTCCTTAAGCATACAGCTGTGTTAGTTTTACCAGGGAGATTATGTGATTATCTACAGACCTTCTCTTGGTTTACATTTTTATTACTAACCCTGTGTTGTAGATCCATTCCAGGTGAAATCCAAAATGTGGTCTGTAGCCTATAATATTACAATAACATTAGCAAAAACGTTTGTATTTCTTTATTAATTGCAATGAATTCAGATCTCTAAAGTTGCATTGTTACGGCTACTTATAATTTAATACTCATATTAGACATATACAAGAGGATCTCGTTTATTTACAAGTAAAATACATTTAACAACAAACTAATTGGAGTCATTCTTTGCCATCTTGGAGCTTTAAACTCAGTTATCTTAATATGCTGCGGCTGCAGTCTACAATGCAATAAACCTTTGAGAGCTCTTAAACTCCCGTGTCTAGTATATCCAGACCCTCAGGGAGTCTGGCTGTGAAATTTAAGGCAAATTGCTATTAGAAATAAGTGTTTTTTCTCCTTGTCTCAGATCTTAATTTGTTGTTGTAGCCTATTTCAGAAATATGAGCCAATTGCTATAGCACACACACAAAGAGGGCAGAAAAAAAATCCACCTTGTGTGATTTTTTTTAATGCAAGCCAGATGTGGGTTGGGACCATGGCAACAGGTGATGATAGCATTATGCTGGGATTGCAAACAGATGGAGAAGGGCTTGAACCTATTCGTGTGTCACTGTTGGGGTCATAAATAAAGATTTTCAGTTAGTTGTCTGATGAGATGATTTCTGTGTGACTGAAGGAAGGAGCAGCTCAAGGTGTTGTGTAAACACTAAAGGCCAAACATTCATCTAATGTTTGAAAGGAAAGATGAATAACTTTTATAATAATATCATGATTTTACATTGGGCCCATAAGGATTGTTGGGTCTATTTGATTTGTTAGAGGCTGGTTTGGACATTCATGCAATGTTATGCTGACAAGGGGAAGAATTTGCTTGACAAAGGCATTTACGCGTATGTTGTACAATGCATTTGCGTTGTATTTGTGCGCATACTCTATAGTATTTTCAATTTAAAGGGGTATTACAACACATTTTCAGATGGACATTCAACTGGATTTTCCAATTTCGTATAATTATGGTGATCAATTATGATCTAAATTTAATCTCAGATGCTAAAATTTAGATTACAGTGTAAGTGCACACAAACAGGTCTCTCTTATCTTTTATGGAGTCAGGACAGCACAGATATCAGTAACTGAATTGTTTGACTATACCAAGAAGATGGGAAAATAAATTGCCAGGCCAGAATTCCCCTACACAATAGGTGATGACCTAATGATTTTAGGTTTATGTGTATTGTACCCAAGCAATTGCATGGAAAACGTGTTAAGAGTTGTGAAAAATGAGCATTTTGATTATCAGTTGTTAATTTTGTGTCTAGAGTTGTGAAAAATGTGTATATGATTATACATGTGTGTGTGTGTGTGCGTGTGTGTGTGTGCGCACGCACGAGTGTGTGTGTGTGCCTGCACATAAGTGAACTGTATATGTTTTGCAGGAGAATCCATGTTATGCACCTGGCTCCGCCCACATTCTCATCCCTTTCCATAAGCTAGAGCCTTGACAGGATGTCCGCCCTTCATCAGTCTCTGGCGCAGGTCTGCTTCACATCACGTGAAAATATTGCCGGGGATGGAATGTCTCCAGCAATCAGCGTTGATGAAGAGGCTGGCAGAGCTGTCCTGAGAGACGCGGGGGAAAGCCACTGTACGTGTTCGGTCGACCTGCGACGTGCACACGGACACTACGCAGACGCTTGCGGTGTGGCAGGCTGGCCACCCTTGAGACATGGTTATTTAACTAGCAATTACATTTCACAGGACTGAGGAAAGAACCCCCCTCCACCCCTAGTCACTAACCCCCATCCATGACCTCATGTCATGGAGGACAGTTTTTATGTTACATGTTCAAGACCCAACATTGAAGGAACATCTGCAGAAATTTATTTATTTATTTTATTTAAAACTTTTTTTTTTGTACAAGCCAAATGTAGCTAAATCTGGACTTTCGGTGGTGGGAGTCACAACATGCCGTTCATAAGTCGTAAAAAAAAAAAAAGCCTTTCACGTTAGTTTAAAGAATTATGAGCAGACTGAGCGACTGAGAGGACTCACATAAGGGACTACATATTGTGGCATGTCCCAGGCTATCCCTGGAGTTACCACAAGAGAGCACAGCTGGCTGGCTATCTCACCCGCTCATCAGAGGGCCTCACTTTTGTCACACACAGGTGTAAAAGGACCGGGCCTTCAAGGGCAGAAGCAAGCCCTGCCGTGGCTTTAACCTGGGGGGCCTCCCAGCAGCAAACCATTTGGGAGAGCTGAACTTTCACAGTGATGGGCACATAAGACGTGACACCTTACATACCAGCATGGTGACAAATATTGAGCTCTTAAATCATTAAACTACAGTGTGAAATGATTTATTGCCCCCTAGTGCAGATGGTATGATCCAGGGAGCGTTAAAGACGCTCTGCTTTTAGATTTCACACATTCTGCAACATGTTTATGCAGCTGTATCGTTTTATTGGTCCAACTGAAATAAGTTGTGATAACTGAGCTAAAGCGCAATGCTCAAGGGTACGCTATGAGTGTCACACCTGTCAAATGCTCGGAGCTTCGGTGGATTTGGCTATTCTTTTGCCAACAATTGTTTCAACTGGCATTATTCCTATAGGCTAAACATCATACATATTCATGTGACAGTTTGAATCCGCATACACTTTTTAAGTGCTTTGTTCAAGTTGCTTTAAAACGAAGAGTGTTTCTTCATTTTACTCTCTTAACACTCTCTCCTTGAAACAAGTCCTCGTAAACAAATAGATTTTGTGCGTTCCTTTGAGCGTTCCTTTCCTCCCGAAGCTCTGGATTAAGAGCTGCTACTGTTATAAAAGGCAAAGCTTAGTTGCGGTCTGTTCGAGGGGATCAGTTCAGTTGCCTTACCTACCAACCCAGTGTGGGGAGAGCACAACGTGTCTCAGGAGATCAACGTCTTCTCTTTTGTGCCGTCGGTCATGCGGGCTTCTGCATCTCACAAAGGCATCAGGGAGGTTGGTGGAGGGCACAGTATGGACCACCTGACCTCATACTGGTCCCTGGGAACACACACTGCTGCCTCCACACCGCTAATTGTGTTGCTCTTTTTTGGGTCAGTGACAGCAGATCTATTTAACCATTCTTTATTGCTCCTCCCTCTCCCATAGAGACAGTTAACATGCATTGTTCTGCTTTGGCATATGAAAAGTAATAGTCTGTTACATATCCTCACAGTCTAAGCCCTGTTTCTGTCTATATATCTTTAGTGTTACTACGAGTTTAATGGACTCTATATTTATGTTTTACAGAGTCCTGGACAGCAATTAAGAAGAAAGACAACAGCAAGACAGCGATTGTTTAGAATCAAAACGCAGCATGCTCAGAATTACTCAGATGTCGTTTTCAGTCGCACCCACAGACAAAGTATTGTCTGTGGTTTCCCAACTAACTCAAATGACTAATGTGAAGCGGGGGAGACGAGCTTTGTGTGGCACTGAGGATTATCATCTACGGTTTCCAAGACAAGATAGAGAGAAAGCAAATAAACAGTCACTGGCATGATCCATTCCTCACTGAGCGCAAGAATGTCGAGGCCCTCCTACTGCTTAGAACTAAGGGCCTGTTCAGCGATGACACCTGTGATCTGTTATCTTTCTGCACCCTTCTCCGTTGACACGCACACACACACACGCGCACACAAAGACACACACACACACACACACACACAGACAGACATGCACACACACACAGTCACACACACACTTTGCATGTGCTCTCACACGCACAGGCGCTCACACTTGAGGCCATTTGTTTTGTAGAGTATGTGTTAAAAGCTACAAGGTGATTACTAGTGGAGGGGTGGGCTCTTGTGACACTTTTCACTTGAACCAAAGCGCTTTAGGGAAGAACACCTCAATAGCCGTCCGACTTGAACTTCATAGAGGGATTGTTTTTCAAACATTTTCACCACTTAATTTACAGACCTACTGTGATTACAATAATACGTAATAAATAAGTAATGTAGGCTTATAAACCACACTAAATAGCACTGAAGAAACCCTTTAAGTAAACAATATACTTAAAGTCGTAAAATTCACAATCATGTTTATTTCAGGGACCCCCTGTAAAGCAAGTAAGCAACCACTGGGGGGTCCCGACCCACAATTCGAGAAATACTGCAGCTAGAGAGTAATAATATGTAACTTCACTGCAGGGAACAGGCACCTGAAGCATTCATCTGACGTACCTTGCTTTGAAACATAACCATCTTAGAGACTAAAATGAAACTGATCAAATACGTAAAATGTGACCATGAAAGTACAGGAAAGTACATGTTCTTACGATATACAGTACTGTAAGTTGTGTTTAGAAAATGTAAATAAAATAATAATAATAATTAATATTGAACATTTTACACCTGATTATTTTAATAGAATCTAACAGTAGTACCTTCTTTCCTATAAGCATGAATGCATTCAGAAAGTGCATCCAGTGCATGAAGCTCCGAATGAAATAAACAAGGCTCCTAAAGCCGTCAACATTTCACTCTTCCCCCACTCTCTCTCCATTAAAGTGGATTTATTCAGAATTGCCAGCGTTGTTTTTTCTACAGGTCCCCCAAAAAGGCTGGTTTTGCACTGTCTACACGCATTACTTCCATAGGCCTGTGAAGGCTGATCCTGTCAGCCACATCTCTACTGCAGCAGGGCCACCCAGCCTGGACGTGCCTCCAACATGTCATCCCTCTGCATGTGTGGTCCCCTAGTAACAAAAGAGAAGCACAGAGACAGAGGGAAGCACAGCCGTGCCAGCCAGAGAGAGAGAGGGAGAGAGAGGGAGAGAGAGGGAGAGAGAGGGAGGGAGAGAGGGAGAGAGAGAGAGAGAGAGAGAGAGAGAGAGAGAGAGAGAGATGTTTCAAAATATGACACTGTCATCTCTGGAAAGGGGGAAGGAGAGGAAGGAAGGGGACATAGCAAAGAAAATAATGAGGAAAAATAAATGGAGGGAAGGCAATTGGCGTGTTTCAATATAACAGCGCTGTACGGCAAATCCTATCTTAACACTTCATCCCTAGCTTTTTTTGTTTTTGAACATTTTACTGCAGTTTTTTCCTTTTTAGTGTATGTGCAGCATGTCTATTTTGCTTTCTTTGTAGCACACTTTTTTTTCATGTGTTTAGCGACGGATGCTAAAGTCCCCTTCGGAGGGTACGTTAGGGATGAACAGGTTAAACAGTGTACAATACCCCAGCAGTGCGCAACATTTAAAGGTGATGAGGCTAGATATGTGTTAGACTGTATAATCATAGTCAGGGTTGGGAAGTAACTGATTACAAAAAGAAACAGTTACTGTAATCCATTACAGTAACTGTAATCCATTACAGTTACCAGCTAAAATAGTGTAATTGGATTACAGGTATTTAAAAAGAAATAGATGATTACTTCTAAGACTGCTTTCAAATTTATAATGGAAGTTTGCAGAAGAGAAATCTATAAAACAAAACCGTCTGTTCTCTTATTAACCTTTCATTAACGTCAAAAGATTTTTTAAATTAAGTGCTACTTTAATTTTAGCCCCTGAGCAACATAAACGGTCACAAAAATAGAAAGATTTTGCGCCGCCAACACGGTCAATTTCTTTGGATGGCATTTCAAAGAACAATGAAGGTGTGAAGTAATCTTAAAACGAATCAGATTATTTTACAAAATGTAGGTAATCCAAAAATTATGTTACTGATTATTTTAGTCTGGTAACTAGTAACTGTAACCCTGTTACATTTAAAAAGTATACCTAGTTGAAGAATATAGCAGGACATGGAGATTGTTAGTGTAAGAGCATGTGGAACTGATCTAGTGGTACCCTACAGTACACCACATTATACAACAACCTAAAATCAGCGCACAATGATCACTTAATCTTAAATTATCTTCAAACCTCGTTGCATGTTGTCATTTCTGGCAATCTGGCATCATAACCTAACCATTTGATGTAAAATGTATAGTCACATTGATAATCAAATTATATATTTACCAAATAATTAGATGGTAATTTCATACGGCAAACGATCCAAGAATAATAAAACATCACTTTGAGGCCTTCCACTGTATTACCACAATTCTCCTCATCAACCTCCCCCTATCTTTATCATAACCTAAATCAAGAATTGCATTTAGTGACATTCATAAAGTGAATATACATATTCACTATGTAGATATGGTCTGCCACGCTCCGTCGTTGCCTCTTACCTCTGGATAATTTTTAAACTATTGGACGGCTTTGAACCAATTGATGTTGCTACAACGGTTTTGATCACCTCATCTAGCTCTACCACCATTTCGAAACATGCTTGACTTCAACGTCATCTCACTAACCCACCCTGATTTGGTCACCAGGGTGGCTGTGAAAACACTCATGTAAATAGGGTTTTCAGGTTATAATCTCTGCAAATGTTATAGCCTAGCTCCACTTGGTTATTGCAGTAGATGTAATTATTTGGTATTTCCTAGACTAGAAACACTATTATTTATCATTATTTGTAAAAATTAAATTCTATTATACCAGAATTGATAACATCATAAACTGGCAGAAATCTCTCCAACATCGCGTCACCAATTCATCCTACCACTAATATACTTGACAGTGCAGGAAAACTGTATGCTTGCCTAATAGACTTAAACTGTGGATTTACTGCTGCACTGTTTCTTTCCCCTTTTCAATATTAGTTTAATTAGATCCCACATAGGACTAAACCACATAGGTTCCCTGCACAATGTACACAACATCTAAAATGACATGGCTTGCTTAAAGGAAAAATAAAAAAGCACTTGTATTAATAAAACAGATGGTAATGATTTGTTGATATCCAAACTGATATGTAGGCAAAGGCTCAGAGGAATGTTGTGGTCAGAAATCAGGGAAGGGCGAAAAATGGTATTGTCTAGCAAATGGAAAGGAAGAAAGTTATTAAGTTTAGGCCTTTTTGGCAAGGTTTATCTTTCTCCAGGGAAGAAGGAGGTTTCTGTGGCCAAACATGAAAGGCAACATGTAAAACATGATTCTGAAAGCATGGACTACATTACAGGTTGGCTCTCCACCTGTAATCTAGATACACGGCAAAAGTGGTTCTTTGTTAGAGAATTTAGATCAGATAATGACCATGTTAGGATCTTTTTTTTGTGTATTTTTCCAACACACAACATTCCAACTGATCATTGCGTAAGAAATGCCAGTGGTGTTTTGTGTTTAATTTGACACCTCTGTTAAATAAGCATTTACTCTACAGTATATCTTCAATTTATCCATGCTGTAGTAAACTACGCCCTCTCTCCTCTTCTCTTCTCTTCTTCTTATTGATAAAAAAATATGTTTACTCATTGCTTAAAACCTGCAGAATGTACTTGCATAAAGCTGATGCAGCTACAGTATGAAAGGAGGAAGACAAAATGCTTGGCTGCTTTTTGCAAGTGCACCATGTAAGTTTTTTTTTTTTGTCTAAGTGATGAGTACATGTATTATGTGTTATGTATTTCCCTCTCCTGGTTCATGTTGCATTTCATAATAAAGTGAAGACATACAGTTTCAGCAATAACACACTTCAGGGGAATCCAACTTGAACGTTTTCACAGTTGTGTACATTAACATACCTAATACGTAACCTTTCAATCCAACACAAAACAAGACGACATACTTGATCATGTACATTATACATGTAATGTATGTGCTTGAGGTATACCCAAGCACATATTGACTTGCATCTCATTGAAGCCACCATTAGGCATAAATAAGAGGCTGGGAGGGATCTTAAATGCAGCAGATAAAGTTCTCCGGTGAGTCCAACACTGATGTTGTCACTCAACTATGTCATCATCGCTCCACAATACCATCGTGCAATGAAGAAAGTGCGGTGCGGAAGGGTTTATTTTTCTGGTCAGACTTGTAGGAGTTTATTTAACATTTTGGGATTATTGTTTAATGGTGCACTGCATCTCTGCTCCTGGGAGACCAAGGTGTTAATTCTATTTCTCAAAGTCATGCTGTTTGCCAAACGCTGACATGTTTTCCACCTTTAATTAGCTCCAGCGAAACAGGAAGTTTAAGCCTTGCTGAGGCAGTGTGAGTAATGTGCATGAGAAATATTCGACATATGGAATTACAGAAATATAAACTGTTGTGTTAGCTAATGACCAAAAGGATTTCAACATCTCTCTCATGACAGAACAGAACAGAACAGAATGAGGTATTGTTACTGTAAGTATCATTACATTGGTTCAAGTTTTCTGGAGCACGATGTCAATTGTATTACTGAGTAAACAGAGCATAGTTTGTATGTGTAGTGCGTGTGTGCGCGTGTGTGTGAACACATACTGTCTCGCTTTACATGTAATGAGGTTGATACATTACACAATACTCTCAGATTTTAGTTAAAATCGTCCAATTGTCACTTCATGAAATGGTTTAAAGGGATTTGTGAGTTGGACAAGTCTATTGACTGTAGGTTTTAATTTTGATTTAAAACACCCTCTTCTGTTTTCAAAATGCCTTGTTTTGAAGAATAGGGGTTGGTTCTAAATTCGAGAGAGGCTTTTTCGAGATACAAGGAATTAATCCACACAACATACAGTATGTAATTAACAAAACAAACAAAATAAAAAAAAAGCTATTCATGAAATGCTGACATGAGTGATTCAATGCATGTAAATGTGAAACAAGGCCATACATCAACACATTATGAGTGCACAGCTGGGTGAGTTTTAGGCACTAAATGGTGCTGTGCTGTGCTGGTCTGCTGAGATCCTGCTAATGGCCATCCATGTGAACCCCACTTCCTGTTTCAAGCTCCCCAGACTATTTATCTTAAGATGCTGTCTCTTGCACACACACACACACACACACGCACACACACACACACACACACACACACACACACAGATAAAGCACTTTTCTTGTTTCACAATCTCCTTTCCTTTATTCTATCAAACAGATTCACTGGTAAAATGTTATGACACACCAAGTCATGCATTTCACATGTTCAGTCCATTTCCCACAAAACATGGTAAGGGAATAAGACTAATACGACTTGACCAACAAGAAACAACAGTGTGTTAACTGTCATTTGTTCAGAAAACAAGTTCCTCTTGCGGCCTCCAGGCCCGGCCTGCATTCTCCCCACTGTAAATCCTGATGAAATGGCTTGCAGGTGTCAGTATTAAAGAACAATCACATAGGACCTTGGGCCTCAGCCACAGCCACAGCTGCTTCTCTACATTTGCCAGGGCCTTCATTGCTATTTGTTTTGTTTTTCGGCAATATGCTCTTGTTCTATCAGTGACGGCACAGTCAGGAGGTGGGGGTAAGGAGAGACATAAAATATA
The DNA here is from genome assembly GCA_027564635.1 of Typhlichthys eigenmanni. Taxonomy (NCBI): domain Eukaryota; kingdom Metazoa; phylum Chordata; class Actinopteri; order Percopsiformes; family Amblyopsidae; genus Typhlichthys; species Typhlichthys eigenmanni. Next base: position 29,523 of record JAODUK010019394.1, read on the forward strand.
TATCCTGTTTTTTCATAGTGTTTAGCATATCTGCAGCCTCCAGTTAACCAGCACAACTTGTATTTGTCTATTCTGGTATGAGCCAGCACCGGGCCTGTGCCAAATGTTCTGGAATAAATAAATACCTGTCAGCTTTCAGCAGTAAAGTAAGGAGTAAATGCAAGAGGGATATAGTTTGAAGAATTGGCTGTTATGTGACTGTAGTAAATATTGTGGGCGAACATATAATATGAGGATAACCTAATACAAACCACAGTGTGTCATTGTATTCTGACCAAAATCACACTTGTTGCAATAAGCCACATACAAAACAAACAGCTTTGTTTTAGAACCTCGACAACAGTTTCTATCCTCAGATTGTTCTGCAATAGAACGTTTTATTTATTCTGTTCTTGAAATGGGAGAAAAATAAGCCAGCATTGACTGTGTGGGAGCTGCCTCTGTGAAGAAACGCGGTCCCAGTTCATAGGAAGAGCACCAGAAGACTTCTCAATGTAAATTCCAGTGTAAACTGGAAATGACGACAACAGACATATATTGAGAAGGACTGGTGAGGAGGTTACTGAACAATAATTCCATGTACAGTGTAGCCTGCACTAACTCTGCATCATGTGTAATGTCACACACTGTAAGCCTGAGGTCTTTAATGCAACTGCCAAAACACAGAATTGAATTCAATTGCATCATGTGATCCTCATGGAATATAAAATATATATTTTCTATGTAAAGTCTACAGTAATAAGCATAACTGGCAGAATCACAACACTTTGATACAAAGCAGTGTGCATGTCTTAATGAAAACTGTTTGATCAAACTCCAAAAACATACTGTAGCCAATGAGATAAAACCAACAAACACAACAGAAGTCTACACAATAAACAGTGATTAGTAGTTCAGTACTGTATAGGGTATTGTATGTGTCCTCCCATTATTACCTATCCCAACTACATTGTACCTGAGGAGGCATTACGTGTGGCTCTTGCCTAGCAATCACATACTGTAATAGCCAAATGCAAAGACGTGCTCTTCCAGGAGGTGCAGCATATCTCCAGTTAGGGCTGACTGTCAAGTGTACATGGGCAAGTGGTTGATATGTCTTTATCAATTAGTGCTTAAATGTTCTTACGTCTTGGGACCATAGTATTATAATCCTCGACGCCTAGTAGTATAAAACATGCTCTCTGATTAGGAAACACGATGGATGCCCCACCTGCAATGAAAGCCTTCAAAGAGCGAGAGAGAAGGAGAGAGAGAGAGAGAGAGAGAGAGAGAGGAGAGAGAGAGAGCGAGAGAGAGCGAGAGAGAGGAGAGAGAGAGCGAGAGAGAGAGAGAGACGCATGGATGACTTGGAAACCACCTCTCTAAGGTATGAGTGACAGAGCCTGCATGAGGAGATGCAGGAAGCCGTGTGTAAAACATGCCAGAGCGGAGCGAGACCTTGTTCTAGCTGCCCTTCCTCACTCTGCTTTAGATTAGTCCGCGCGGTGGCACCTGTACGGGCTGAGAGAGGGATGTATACAAATGCTCATTACTGTAGATAGTATACAATGCCAAGAGCTTGGACTTTAACCATATATGCAACAAGGAAATATTTAAATTATTATACCTCGCTCTACCTTAAAGGGAAGCGTCTTTTGTTGCACAATCATGCTTGGAGGCAAAACTGCTGGCCACAATTACACAGGCATGCACGCACATGGACTCCCTTTATAAATTATACGGTAAGATGGTTATGCATGTTATCTCACGTGGGAACGCTGTTTGCAACTGTGCAATTCTGAAAATAAATCTTTACATTTTACAATCTTACATTTCATTAACACAAAAGCTGCATGCTTGACAGAAGAAATATAATCACCCCACACTTCTGAAGACATTTTGTCATGATAAAACTATAATTTGGAGTGTGAAAACCTATAGTTTTTCACCCAATGGCCAGATAATTCTAACTATCACATTAATTACGTACTGCAAAGCACTCTCACATTCAACAAAGAACTAGATAATTACCAGAGAATCAAAGAAAACAAACAAAGAGTATTGACCTGTTAATCTAGATAGACAACAAACAAATAAACAAACTCAACAGCATGCATCTGCCACTCCTAACTAGTTTCCCCTACGGTGGTATCACAAACTCCTGTGGAGCTACAATGCTGATGTTGCACTCCAAAACACTGTACTGCAATCAAAAACACCTGGCCCTGGGGCTTGGCATGAACACAGCATTACAGCATATAAACAAGCCAGTAACTCCATATAGAGGCCCCATAATTGTCCGACTGACGAGAATTGCCACATTTAATTTTTTTCCATTGCATGTATTTTACACACAAAGCCCAGGGCAGAACTTTATTATCTGATACAGACTTCATAAACACAATTTTACTAACAAATTATAATTACAGAGAAACCACACTTCCTCCTCTGACTCATCAGCACTGCCAAAACAATTTTAAAAAGCCTGTCTGCCAATAAGACCGAAATGCACCGTTCTTCAGATTTGTCTGATTTCAGCCACCACAAAAACAGACATATATTGCTTTCACACCTGCACTATTACAACTGATGGTGGTAATAATGATATTTGACATTTTAGTGGTTATATTTCATGACTAAAACTATTTTATATGTGAGGTCGGGCATACATCCCTCAGTAGCTGCTAATGTACACTGCTTGTTCATTTGGATGTTCAAAGGGTAAGATTTCATATGGTTTGAGTGAATACAGTATCACAATCATCTCTCATATTTCCTGCTGACTATACTGTACAGTATGTCTATAATCAACATATATTGCTTTAATAAAGATACAATGGTTTTAATGGGACCACATAACCGTTTAGACAAGATTTTACACAAATTCAGCAGCATGGTGCATATTTCCCACACATAGGTGACGTGGTGGGTCAGATCATTATATAATTCTACTGTTTTAAAAAATAGCAGGTTTTTTTTTTTTTTTTTTACCGTCCTGAGAAGAAACAAAAACAATTGGACAAAAGTACATTGTTGTTTTAACATTAATCTGGATACAAGAATGTGAATGTTCCTGCTCATTATGCGCAATATGCTGGGCTCTGGTTCTCCCCTGCCGTGCCCTGGCACCCCTGCAACATCCCCACAGAGACAGCTTCCTAGCCATGATGAGCTTTTGACAGGCCCTGAAATAGGCAGCTTAATGCTGTGCCAGGCCATACGTAGGCCGGCTGGGACGCTGGCAGCTTTTTGGCCGACACCAGGCCGTGCCTCAACCCGCTCTACCCCTCCCTTTCTCTCTCTTTCCTCCTTCTTTCTTTCTACTGCCTCTTATGTTATGCAAAGCTCTCCTGGTGGTGAATGTGGGAGTTCTCTCAGGCACACATGCATCTAGGTGGCATTTGTACCTCCTGGTGTATTCAAAGGTCTAAGCCGCGGGGTTGGTTTTATCTGGGCGGGCAGATGCCCGCGGTGCTAGGCTGTAACATAACCAGCCTTATCTAGCACTGATTCATCTCTCAGTCGCATAGTGAAGAAATACATAGGATTTTAATACAGCACTAGGATGTGCTAAGGAATGTGTTCCTCGTGTCTCCACTGATGAATAATAACATCCAGATATAAATATAAAAAATAAAACCTGACAAAAATCAAATCTGACTTTACCCATCATAAATTCAGTCTAATTGTCTAAAACAGCATGAAAATGGTTTCCTTGCCATGAGACAATATGCTATTAATATCAAAAATACACCATTGCCATCTAGTGTTTAAATAATATTACTACATACAAGCTTCCATCTGATATACTGTAGCCAATTTAGACATTGCAGAACCCAGAGCTCCATGCTTAGAGACACTGGCACTACCAGAAGGCCCCCAGAGGCTTGCATGTTTTATTTGTTTATAATGTAGCCTGAATTATGTCAGTGGTAATCATACAAAAAAATTAATATTATTACAGTATCAGCATGTTAATACAACTGGTTAAATAAATGTCCCATGCCATTGTCAAAGCTGGTGTCACATTTAAAACAAATGATGAAAAAGCACATATCCTTCAGAAGCACATAAAAAAAAGAGAAAAATGCCAATAAAGATGAGAGATTAGAGCAGAAAACACTATGATTAGTTCCATCAGACAACGAATTAAAACAAAAGGCGGTTTAATACTAAAATACTATGTATTGTGCAAATTTAAAAAAAATTGTGACAAGGGTAGGTTTCAGATTTTTGGCAAAATACATAAATGTGAGCCAAGTAGATAATATTGTCTTAATCTTCATTTAAATGATTGAAAATCATCAATTGTGCCTAACTCAAAATATATTGTATATTTTAACAAGTCAGCACTTAGAAAATATGAATGTAGCGATGTGTTCTCAGAGCAGCATTGCTCTAAAAACTACAAGCTAGTGTTGCCATTTTTCAGCGCACAGAACGGTAAGCTATCAGACTGCGGGGAGATATTTGGTGAATTTGACAAAAAGTGTATTATCTTACAATGGCTTACTATACCTTTAAACAACAAGAATACATTTCAAGTATATCATATAAAGTGAATATAATAACCAGAAAACAATCTTGATTGGAGTTTGCTTTTTTCAATTTGGGAAACCATTCTAGGAATGACATCCAAAACATTACCCACCACTCAGCAAATTTGTTCCCATCTGCATTATAGATTTGTTGGGTGCTAGATTCCTGACAGACAGAAGGGGATTGGCATAAACAAAGTATAAGCTTCCCATTAGAGTCTCGCACATGTTCCTCACATTCAGCATTAAGTGTGAAGACTGAACACCTCAGCATGGTCCTGTCATTGAAGAGTTTACTTTCCTTCTCTCTCTTGGCATTAGAACAGTTCAGAAGATTGGCAAAAATACACAGTTGTTTGTTTCACATTCACAACTCCTATCATTTGCATACGAAACACTGGTTAAACTTTCAAGTTTAAGATTAACTGAACACCCACAAAAGTTAGTTTCTGCTATGGGTTTAATGTGCATTTCTATTAGCATATGAAAGCTCCTTAGTAACCAGGTTTTAAACAATAAAGAGCTCTTCTAAAAGCAATTTTTGCTATCAAAACATTGCCTAATTTGGGCTTAAATTCTGCATCTGCGTATAATATTGCACCCATCTGGCAAACAGTGTCAAATGAAAATATTCTGTATTTGATTAACTGAAAAATACATTACGTGTACAATTTATCAACAGGGCATATTTCAAAATACCAATGAATGAAGAGCTGGTTCACATAATTCAGCTGCAGCCCAGTATGAGGAGAGCTGGTTCTAATTGGGATGGTAAGATAAAATGTAACCTTATCTGCATAAAGCTGCTGAGTGCTGCATTATTTCATCTGCTCTCCTGCCTTGAAAAAATATTTTTGACCAAAACATCATATAAAGGAGGATGGAAAAAAGCATGACCTCAGTCTTTGTAACCTGGCATACCTAATGCAATCATTCTGTTGAGAGCCTAAATTGTGCTTAATGCCAGTCTATACATCATAGATTTAACGTTGGAATGGGCTGACTGGTCTTTGAAGAGGCAGTTATGAAATCACAAAACATGTTCCCCTCCCAAGACCAAATTATTTCTACTCCCACGAGATGTGTGATTTCAGACTAACGGATTGGAGCAAATCGCTTGCAGACTCACGATTCACGAGGAGCTTATTAATGTGAGTCAAGGGGTGCGGGATTCTCCCCACTTCATAAACATCCTCCCCAACAGGCAAATTAAAGGCTTCAGCTTTCAGCTGTAAAATGCAGCCCTTGCTTCCCAGCCACAGCTATGTACTCTCCTTATACTGTCAACACGGAGTAAGGCCACAGCAAATAACATGCCATTTGATTGGCAACAGTCTGCATGTCTATGTACACAAGGTAGACCCTAATTAATCCCAGTGCAAAGATGACTCTCAGCGGCGCTTGCTCATATATTTATTATTGAACGTCACAGCAGAGCCTTTCTGGACTTTGTCTGACACATCTAAACACATGCAGTAGCCAGATGGTGCTTTTCTTTTTCCCTTAAGCATCTCCCAGCACTGCCTCTCTCAGCAACAATTACCAAAGGTTATCAAGGAGCATCTAGCTCTAGCCTCAGACCCACATGAACCCACGCTCATTTCCTCCACAGCAACCCCCCCTCTTCCCCCCGCCCTCTCTGATTAAAATTCCTGGCCTGTTAAGTAAAATAGTTTGCATGCAGTCTATTTAGACTTAGGCGATGGAGATGGTCGAGGGAAAACAGGGGATATCTACTGTACATTAGCAAACATAAAGGTATTCATCATGTCACATCAGGCTGCTGCAGTGCAGTGCCATCATCGCCTGCTATTCCCAGGAAAAACACCACCCAAATGCAATCCAGATGTTTTGTCCACGGAGCTTCAGCATTTCACTGCCCTCTGTGTTAATCTTATCCCATGTCACAGATTTCTTTTTTGATAATGGCAAAGATTGGTTAACATAACACTCAATATCAGCACACAGAAAGAAAAAGAAATTATTTAACTCAATCAAGAATACGATTTTTCCTTTTTATCAAAGAAAGCATTCCACTCCTTTTACAACTGTACCAAACTAATTCATTAATTAATTTAGTAATTATTATATAAAAAAAAAGGTTAAACTTTCCTCACATCAAATATATACCAACTATGATAGAAAACCCTAATAAATGATCAGGTAACTTCCAAACCTATACAAAGGAAATTAAGATTAAATTTCCAATACATTACTACATCTACAAACAATAGCAATGTTATTACAGGGTTTCAGTGTGTTATGAGTGCTAAATCTAGCGTAAATGAGGACATAAAAAACTGATTAATTTATTCAGTTATACTTTGGATTTCCCAGTGTTATAAAAACATGGACAGGATTTTTGCTTAAAATACCATGAGTTAAACAAACGTAGTTGGCACAGTGGTGACTAGATCTTACATTTGCTTTCATTGATCAACTATGCTAAAATTGTTGTGGTGTTTCAATACAATTTTGTTGTATTTTGGTAATCAATTGGATTTACAATAAACTTTCACAAATTGCACAATAGTCCAATGTTGTCCCCTGCAGTGTTTAATGTTGATGCAGCGAGCTAACATGTTGACCAACAGACACACAACACATATCTGATCAGTAGGCCTTTAGGACAATATTAACTTAGTTAAAACACACATGCATTATTCCCAGCCATCTGTACTGTATACATACATAATAAGATAACAAAATAAACTATGTCAGCATCATAATATATTCACGGCATGCCATGCTGGAGCCTCAATACTGGCACATCCAGCCCCAGCATCATATTTGCTCTTTAGCATGTAGCATGATTCTCTATGAATTATCGTAGAGAAGAGAAAACATTTCCTTGCATTCCCATGAGGCCTACTAACCCGCATACACTACAGTGGGTCACAATCCTCATGAGCCTGTAGGAGACTAAATCAAGTGGATACAATTCAGACATGACAGCCATTTATGTCCCTGAGCTGTGAGACTCTCCCTTGGAGGGACATTTCTCCACGCTAGGGGTTGTTTAGAGTGCTGCCCTGGGCACAACGTTCAGGCTGGGCTCCCTGGAACTGTCTTAAGTATTAAGGCCGTGGTATACTTGAAGCGAACAGCGTGTGACAGGACTCCAGATCATGTGCTTGGAGCACTATGGTGCTGCAACTTAATGACAGCAGGCTGCAGTGGAAGTTGGAACCATTGGTAAAATGCAAACAAACAAAATAACAGCAAATGACAGACGGAAAAGATGATGATGATGATGATGATGATGATGATGATGATGTTTCTGTGGCGAATATGTGGAAACACTGAATTTCATGTGCAACGTCATAACCTTGTAAGCAAAGCACATAAAATAAAATAATAAATAAATAAAATAAAATAATAAGCACAACGGAAATTGCTGAACAATTGTATGTGAGGATATGTTGGGTGCCCAGCAGTGGGACACCCACTGTTCCAGCTAAAAGAGCAGTAGTATACCGTGGCCTTTAGTCCTCCTCTGAGGAGAGCTGGGCTTCGTCGTCGTGAACCTCCCGAAAGGCAGCCTTGGGGCCACCGTCAGGGGCGTAGGTCTCCATGGAGACCCTTAGTCCATCGGACAGCTTCTGGGCTGCCAGCCTGGCTTGCAGCTCCTTACGGGAACACAGAACAGAGCACAGAGGCAGACGTGTGTTTAGCAGCGCAGTGTGTGAAACTGCCACACTATTGCACTTTACCATACTGGAAGATATGCCTTCAGACTCTCAACAACAAACGGCAGGTTGTGTTACGTGTCACACTGCTCTCCCTGCCAATGTCTTTGTGTACAGAGGCACTGACCTGTTGTGTCTTCGCTTGCTCTTTGTGGAGGACCGCTGACTCCTCCAGAGACAGCAGCTGGATGGGGCTGTGGTGGAGGGGGGGCAGCTTGGCAGACGTGATGTCATCCAGGTGCTTCTTGTCCTGTTCCCTCCTGGCTTGTGCGGAGAGCGGCGATGAACGCGCAGGGGACGAGGACCCAGAGTGAGAACTGTCATCTGGCAGGCTGGACATTGTGCATAGTATTCATTATATAGTAGGAGTCACTTATAGTATGCACAATACAGTATTATGAATGTGGTTGTTTGTGTTATTTAAAACTATGTACTCACTGATTTGGCATGAATTTTTGCTTCCTGGCAACTGGACTTCTATCATGTCTTTCCAGGACATCTAGGTAGTGTGACATTGTCATCGGCTGCCTTCCAAGGAACAAATCGCCTTCTGCAGTGTGGGGTAATGTGTCTCTGGACTGTCCACCGGGGGCAGAGCTACTTGACTCTGACAGCTTGACCATTTCCAAGGCCGCCACGAGATCCCTCTCTTTGGTGTTCAAAGTCTCCCCAGCTGCATCTGTCTCCATGGTTACAGCTACAGCCCCGCTGCAGGCAACAAGGTCTTGTGGTGTTGTTGAGGTAGGTGAAGAAATGTCTGCCGTTTGGTGTGAGCTGTGTGTGAAAGCCTGCTGGTACTTAGATTGTAACTCTGTCCTGGCAGTAGACAACATACTCCGTTTTCTTTCTGCTTCATCATGGCCACTGATGGCAAGGCGTACTCGCTCTGCAAAATCTGATATCTTTTGTCCTTTGTCCGGAAGACCCCGTAGAAACCTCCTGCAAATAAAACACGAGTATAATACTCTAAGCCAACATAATGATGGTAAAAGGCAGTATTACATTGTTAGAATAGCATAAATCAACCAAGATTTCATATAAAAGCCATCTTCAGCATTTTCCAGTAATGACTACTAGAAATCCTTCAGCTTGTCCAACATTTAAAGGAAAAACTTTGTGCACCTACACTTATTTTAAGACTCCTGAAACATAGATGTACTGAAATAATAAATGGCACTATCGAATACATGGGTAGTTTTTCCACTACTGTGCGGTAATGGCCAACTGTACGTGGTAAGGGATTAAGGATTCCACCCAGAATTGACCCAATAAGAAGGGAATAATATCACCTCACCAATATACATGGCGTTTTAAAACTGACGGAACTGAATAATTGTGAATTATGTAATGTCACACTATCACAATGCATACAGTATGTGTAGCAATGGCAGCAAGCAATGCTTGCTCGTTGCTCCGTAACAGTAACTTTCGATGTTCGAATACTGCTGTTAATCCATTCAGAGGGACTTGGTACTTACTTGTTTGCTAATAATTTCTCCTGTCGCGAAAGTATTTCATTCAGCTCCTCTTTGCTTTTGCAGCTAAGATCGCCCACCAGTCCCTGGCGCTCTTTCCATGATGAAGACATAGCTAATGACAGCTAAAAGCTAGCAAACAAGACTATACAAATGGAAATGTACATTAGAAGTAATACACGGACAGCCTGTTTTTAAGTGAATTTATATATATTTAAATAGGCTTAGTTTATTGTCTTTTTATGAACAAGCAAACTTGGTCAACATGTGACTGGTCTATTGAACAGCTCCCTTCCAAGTTCGAGCGAAATAGTTGATTTCTTCTTCTTTAGCGTAAACATCTTTAAGTTGGAAAGTGAAACTCTACTGCCCTCTATCGTATTATCATCAAACAAGCCTGTTGTAGGTAGGTGTCGTACATAATATATACTGGAATAAATAGAAATGTTAAAAATATAAACACTTATTGTAATTGGGAACATATTGTATATAGTCTTTATTTTTGAAAATGTCTCCAACCTCATGTTTCAGTAGGATATATATATATATATATCATTCAAAAAGGCACGTCATACATGCATAATAGCCTAATGTAGGCAGGCATATGTGGCAGTTTGAACAACAGCTGGCTCAGGAATGGCAGTCTACAAAGGTTATTATATTAGGCTATATACAGTTAACCTTTTATGTCTTTTAATATTATGATAAACCTTTCACCATTCATTTTTCCTGTTATCAAATAAAAAATATATAATATGCCACCACCAATTGGAGATGTTAAGTTATTCACAAAGACAAAAAAACACAAACATAATAAATATTAAATACACAACATGGCAGGTAACAAAATATTTCACTTCATTTTTACAGGGAAAATACAAAATTAGATGAAATACACAAACAACCTTATAAACCTTCATACAGGATAGTAGCATAATGCTCATACTAAAACAAGCCAAATGTAGATTGATTGTATAATGTATATGGGACTTGAGTTAGTGGCATGTATGCTACAGTAACTGTTAAAATAATATATACAACTCTTCAGTACATTATTACAACACATGATTTACAGATGATTATGCTATTTACACTTGTACTTTCTTCATATGCTTCTGCATTATCAAATATATTACTTTCCTATACTGTGTAGCCTATGCCAGATATTCCTGTTATTTTATAGTAAAGTACTGTATTTGTCACGTTATTCTGAGGTTTCCCCATTTATTAGACTCAAGAGGACATACAGTATATGTTATGATTAATCAATGTTCATCTTTGCAGTAATCTCCATAAGTTTCATGAACGGGGTATAGATTTTAGATGGGCCTGAACGCACTCTAGGAGAGTATCGGGTAGGAGTGGATTCCTCTGCTCTGGAGGCAGTGTCACACTCATCTGTGCTGGACTTCTCTGTGCTCTCGGAGTCAGATATTTGTGGGCTTGTCTGTGTCCCTAAGGAACCTGCAGAGCTAGTTTGTAGAAACCGAGTGCTGTACTCTAAAGGAGTGTACCTCAGCAAACTAGACTCCAGTCTGCTGGGAAGAGGTGGGGCTGATCTAAATGTCCTTTGCGTAGCTGGGGTTGACAGATACAGGGGTGGATTGTCAGTGGGCTCAGATGCTATTGTAGGTACAACTTCATTTCCTTGCACGTTGCAACTGTGGATACACAACATGCAACCAAATCAGCAGCTCCAGAGGATGTATTCAACATGGTTGAACAACAGAATTTATTGGATGTGGTATAGTTAACTCATAGCTTCGTACCTGGGGAGCAGATCACAGCCTACTCCTATCTCCCTGGTTTCCACATCACTTGGCCTATTCTGTACAGACAAACAATACTTCAACTTGTCTTCTAATTCATTATTCTAGAAGAAGGAATAAGGGAAAGAACAGCATCAGGTCAGATACATGCAAAAGAACCAGGTGCCTTCACATCAAGTTTGAAAAGGAGTTGATAGGGAAATGGCACTCAAAAACCAGACCACTTACCAATACTTAAAGGTTACATGCTAACTTGTATAGCATATACAAGTTATAATAGAAGGACCCCACCACACCAACAATAAATACAGCACACCATTCATTATTATTTTACCTCACACTCCACTATAGCTATTCGGTCCAGAAGCTCTGAGATGAAAACGTCTTTCTGCGCAACTTGAGTCCGAAGTGACTGAACCTTTACAGTTTAAAAAGTGCAAGATAGTAAATATTGGAATTTCAATCAGACTTTTGTCCTCACCAGAATCAGGCTCATAACAAGAATACAAATTATGCCCTCTAATTATGCAAACAGAAAACAATATACTTCACCTCCTCTATCATTCCTTTGACCTTCCTCTGCTGACAGAACACCATGTCATTTAGATGTTTGATTCTCTCACGCAGATCTGATGCTTCTGCTTCTAATTGTTTCGACCTAAGACAATTACAGTAAGTATCTGGTTAGCTTTACATGCTGCACGGAGCCCAATGTTTGCATTCAGTTGAACAGAAATACATTTTATACCACCTAGATACAGTTTCATCTGTTTTGTCTGTGAGTTCCATCAAACGGAGACGTTTTTCAGACTCCTGTAGTTTCTGTATGAGTTGATGTTTTTCCTATTAAAAAAGCAAATTGAACAGTATATAATATGGTCTTGTGCTTGAATGCAAAAATTATGTTTTGGTTGGAAAGTTAGGGAGTAAGCTTCAGCACCACTGTTATACAGTAGCACCGAGACTACCTTTAACTAGTTTTTAGTTTTTCCCATAAATGTTTTCCAAATGTTTCAATTTGCTTCAACAAATGCAAATACCTGTCCCATACAGTCCAAGAGACGCTCCACCTCACTGATTCTCTGGTCCCTCTCAGCAATCTTGGCCTCTGCAATCTTAGCATTCCTCTCTGCTTCCTCTAGTCGCCTCAAATATTCATCAATTTGAGCCTGGTTGAAAAATAATTGTAATTTTCGATATGGAAATACATGTAAAATATTGGTTATTTAGTGATTCATCTAAATTGCTGTCTGCTGGTCAATTGCATAATACATGCAAGGAGAATTATCTTTAAAATAAATAAGGTGTTTTCCGAGTAAGTGCAAGTTTGTTACACAATGCAATGATGACGTGCATCTATAATTTATTACACATCATTTCCAATGGCTTTACAGTAAAAAAGTTATAATAGATAAAGAACCTGTAAGTTTTCAATCTCCTCCCTGTGTATCCTCTGCTCCTCCAACAGCTTTTCCTCATATTCCCGCTGTAATCTTGCAGTCAGCTCCTGCACAGCTTGCTTGCTGGCCTCCTGTACTGTCTCCACCTGGGCACAGCGCAGAAATAATACTCACAGGTTAAGGTGAACGCACTCCTTCCACATTACTGCCGGAAGATGCAGAGATGATCCATTTTATGGTCCTCAGGTCATCTGCAATCTCTTAAAAGCATTTACTGTTACCTGTGATCCTTTTAAACTGTCAAGACTATGCTGACAATAGAGAAAGGGACCTTTTTTATTTTTTTATCTGCTATCATAGCCTTTATACAGTGGCTCAATTTAGCACCCACTTATTCACTAGCATTAAACACACTATCTCTCTTACTGACGGGACAGTCCAATCTTTCCGCTGCGGTGTTCTAAGTGTATGCCTGAGGTTTATGAGTGCGTGCATGTGGCCTGCTGTCTAAGTATGCTCTCACAGGCACATGGGTGTGCGTGTGCACATATGGAAGTGTGTATTCAAGCGTCACGTGTATTTGTGTGCCACAGTGTGACTGTGCAGTACCTGTAGTTTCAGTGTTAGATTCTCCGCCTGTGTGGCCGCCAGTTCCCTCTCCCTTTCTTTGAGATTGTCCTCCGTTTTGAAGCAGGTGCTCCTCAAGCTGCTCACCTTGTCCCTCATGTCCACTCGGGTCTGGCAGTTCTCCAGCAGCGATTTCTGCAAGGGAAACTACTTTTCATTCCTCAAAGCCACCCAGGAGTTACGTTACTGTAGGTAATGTAGCTGTCATGGAATCGTCTTAGCAACTAGAACTTAGCGACACTGATGTATACCTGCAGGTCTATGTTAGCAGATATAAGGGAGCTGTTCATCTGATCAAAGTTCTCCATGGCTGCAGTCCGAACCTTCACCTCGGACTCCAGACTATGCCGTTGAGAGTTGGCAGACTGCAGAAACACATACTACGTTACGAACCCACGCGGCTTACGGTGTATGAAATAGAATGTGAGATGCAGGAGTTTCCAATCATGTTCTATTCATGTCTAACCTTGATCTCTTGTGAAAGCTTCTGCATCGACTGCTGCATTCCTCCAAACTGGCCGTACATGCGCTCCCTCACCTTCTCCAGAGAGTCTCTCACCTTTGCAATACAGAGGACGGCGTGAGGCGCGGAGGAACACATGCTGCGTTCATCTGCGTTCCATCCTTATTCACTACGGCCTTCACTCACCTCCTTGATGTACCTCATCTCATCCTGAAGGTGATCCACCGACCACTCACGCGCCATCACTTCCTGCTGTCTGTCCGAGCCTGTCCTCTGCACAACACCGTACACCATGGGCCCATTGTGCTGCACCCCATTGGGTATAGCTCCGTGGTGCTGCTGAGGGCGACAGGATAAACCCCGGTCAGGTTTCTTTTGTCACACTCCACCACGACTGCCTCCGCCAGCCTTGCGTGCTTGTATTTACATATTTGTGTGTGTGTGTGTGTGTGTGTGTGTGTGTGTGTGTGTGTGCGTGTGCGCGCTCGCGTGTGTGAGCACTTTCAGGTGTGCCAAGCATATCTGCAAAGCCTATGTGTGTGTGTGTGCACTTTCTCAGGTATTTTCAGCACCGGTGCTGAGCACTCAGAATAAGAGATTGGGAACCAGCAAGTAAAACACAGTGCAGGGAGTGAGGGTGTCATGTTTCTGCAACCCAGTACAGGAGCTGCTGACATATTTGGCCTGGTGTGCCTCCTCCTGCCAGACACAGTAGACAAGAGCCACAGCAGCCCTGCACTGTTGCAGATGCATGACATGCAAACTGGACCATAGACACAGACATTATAAACTGCTGCAGAGTATCAAGGGCTCTGAACCTTCTGCCAATAACACAATGTTTAGACTGGAGAGTATCGACAAACAAATGACATCCGGATATTTGTGATTACCCAGGGCCAACCACTCACATCCTTTCATATCTTTGTTCTACGTTCTCAGACAACACTGCAAGGAAAAACGAAAACATTGACAACATTTGGCCTTATATACAGTACACAGAGTAATCACACACATTTTGTTTACTAGTAAATTTCTTTAATCTCAATTCTACCTTAAAGCCACACTCAAATAGGCCCTGCTAAGTGGAGATGGCATGCGATCGTTAGCCTCGGGAGCTTCATCTTAATTTTGCCGTGAGAATCAGTCTGGAAAGCCTTGGAATCATTTTGAATGTGTCCGAGTAGCAAGTGAACTTTCCAATCAGCGTTTATAGCTATACGGGCGTGGTTTTCCAATCATTGTCGTGTTTATAGCTATACGGGCGTAGTTTTCCAATCAGTGTTGTATTACTGGTTTTATAAAATTATATTTTAACATTATTGTTGTCTTGATTATTTATCAAACAACAATAGCAGGATATGTCACAGTTTGCACGATAGCATAACAAGCCAGAGGAATTGTTGTCAATTGTTGTCGAGGAATTGTTGTCAAGTCCATCTGCGGAGTGTGGTTTAGGTGTGCCGACAAAACGACCAGATGGTTCATCCAATCAACTGCCAAGGATTTTTTTGAAAGTGCACCCATTCACAAACAGTTTTAATGTACGACTCCCCAGATGGACTTGGGCTTGTTATGCTATCGTGCACTGTGACATTTCCTGCTATTGTTGTTTGATAAATAATCAATACAACAATAATGTTAAAATATAATTTTATAAAACCAGTAATTCAAAAATATTTTCTGTAAAAAGCAGCTTTAATCTTCTGCCCACAAGGAGCGTCGCAGTAGTCTGTAGTTCAGTTGAGTCAAAATGATCCTGACCCCTTTGTTTTTTCTGAACCACTGAACTGGACTGCTGCACTGCAAGACATCTATAAAATAAACAGTGAAACTAAAGGCATGACACTTGTAGCCACAATATAATCATCCGTTTATGTTTCACACCCTATATGATTTTGAAAGATGTCCAGATAAAATGTTTTTCCTCTGATCCATATACTGCCATGCACTTTACATAATACCACGGTAACTTCAGCAAACTGCTTCCTACAACTGTGACAGCTATCAGATGTGTCGGTTGTGACTGCCTACCTGCTCAGGTGACTCCCGGCCAGCAGGGCTTTCTCTCTGTACCAGCCCATTCTTTTTCTGTCGTGTCCCGTTGACAAGTGTGCCCTTCTCATCCTGTGAAGAACAGCAAATAATCTTTTATTATCTTTATTTTGTGCAAATATGACATTGTATTGGAACCTACAGCTATATGGCCACTGAATTACATGTTTACATCTAACCACACTACTTTCTGGGAAATTACGAGGACGATTCAATACAAAAACAAGAGCTGGAGATCACTGACATCAAACCAACACACTGGTGCGAAAACAAGGGATGGATGGTGATAAGAGATTTTCTTTCAAACAATCTCAAACACAAAGGTTCAGATAAAAGACCTTTTCTCCTCAAAAAATAAACACTGGCTCAGAAAGGTCTGGGTTCTGCCTAATCCTGTCCAGAAACCGAGAGTGAGTCTAGTCGCTCTGTCCAGTGGAGATAAGAATATGAGGAATTGGAACAAAGACACCACTGTAGTCTCATGGACATCGGAAAGCTTCACATTTCTCCACCATATAATCTACAGAGGACATGCTGTTGAGAAATAATGAGAGGCCTCTACTAGTAGGCAGTGATGTAAATTTCTCCATCTCAGACAGAAGAATAGCTACCATTATGTTTTAAGACACAGTGCTCTCTTTGATCAGCAATCCAGCATATTGTGTTTGCCTTTTTATATCACCAGCAACATGTTTATAGATAATGATCCCTTAGCATTTGAGAGCCACTAAAGGTTCAACTGCATTTAGTTTTCAGTGGGCTGTTGGCAGTGTAAACAGTCTTATTTGTTGTGAGAAGCTTGATCCTGATCAAGCTAAAGGTCCACTGACTCCATAAGTATGTACTGTTGTCTAGAAACAAAAAGGAATGTGCCTCACACACATCCAGTCATATTAGGATTCATAAAATAGCCACATATTAATAAATGAATTGATGGGCTGTCATAGGTTATATTATCCCTGAAGGAGTAATACGCAGTAGCTAACTAAGACTCCCCCCCTCAACGCCCCCCGGAAGTGCAATTGACTGAGTCAGGTTGACTTTGGTTGACACAGTACATTGCTTTGACTTAACCCATTGTGTCGATGAAATATAACGCTGCAGGTACACAGACCTTTCTACCTCTGTCTTAGCTGTCTTAGTTTTCTGTTCTCTTGATGCAGATACATTACATCTTATCATGTTGCAAGACACGCCCGTTTAAATAGCTACTTGCGTCTTAAAACATGATATTCCTTGCATATATAGTAAGTTGACATTTCCCTACTCCCCCTTATTTAAAAAATGTGTGATTATTAATAGTTTCTTAATGTTTAATCAACATAATAACTCCTGGCAACAGTATGTGCGTACATAAGCTTTAGGTTCTTCTGGCGCTGACTATGGCTTGGCTATAGACACTAACTATAACTGTCAGTTTGCAACATACAAACTAACAATATGGCTAGGTTTAAAATCATTCAGTTTCAAATGAAAGTCGACTACTAGTGATATGTTTGTCCAAGTTTTAACGCTGCTGTTGTTAGTAGTGTCAGTAGAACTACAGCGGTAGACATACCCAAGCCTTAAAGGTGGCGTAAGCAATACTGGAGAAAGATTATTTATATTTGAACTCAACATCAAAAACACATCTCCCGTCAGTTCTCTCTCAGACGCGCCGCCCTCCAATTGGACTCGCATTGCCCAAGGCTAGAGTAATGTGTGATTGCCATCTGCACCACTTTGTTTTCCATTTACAGAGCCAGGGCTATGTAGGAACCCCAGATTATTTTCAGTGTGCACATACAACACACAGCTTGTGTACTTGATTAGAACCTTGCCTTTAAAAGTCCTATCACTGTTATTATTAATAATCACTGTGGGTCCGGCATCTGCACAGTACATGCCATGCCTCCGAATGAATGTGTGTTAGCCTACTCTACTTTGAACTCCGGGCAAGACTACACTGTTATCATAGTCCCAGTCACGCCCAGGCAGAAGGCAACAGATTACACACTTGTATCAGTTGAGATAAGGTAATCACACTGAAACTGCATATATTCCAGACCAAGGTACATTGACCATAAAGCACTGTTTCTGTCACATTCCTCTGTGGACGTACCTTCCATCAAACATTCCTGGAGACAAGAGCAGTATCACTCAGCTGCATCGCACTCAGCACCCACTAATACAAATATGGCAAAAAACCAGAATGAACCAGCTATTGCAGATACCAATCTAGCCTGCAGTGTATGCTCTGGAGTACACATAAAAGCCTTAGCATCTGGAGAAATGGTACAGATTACTGACATTATAGTGCGACAAGACCTGAGGAAGCATGTCATTATTTCAATCAACACAGCAGTCAGGTGGTGAGAGATGTTAGCACAATGATCAAATATATCCAATCAGTCAGACAAAATAGAAGAAGCAGTGCATTAGGCATTCAAACAAATCAAAAACAGCTGTGTGTCTTTGAACATGTGCAACACCCTTATGATTACGTGATTTATGATTACGTAACTGGCCCAGTCCAGATAACAAAACACTGAAAAATGTGATTTCACTTTTTTCACAATGTGTGTGAATGTGGACTCGAAGTATCCCATGTTCCATATAGCGTAGACCCTGTAGCTTAATGATTTCAGTGAGGCATGGAAATGATCAACTGACATGGGGACTACTAAAACACAGCATGTTTAGTCAACTTGACAGAACTGTTTAATATTTAATTATGTTGTTTACACAGTAGATTATGGTGAATCAGCTCATTGAGACATACCACAGGCACTGTATATTCCATGACACCATATTCTGAAAAGCATCATGCTGTAAGACTTACTGTATCTGCCTTTGTCTTTTGGGGTTCCTCTTTACCATTGTCTCCGGCATGTAGAGTTAACCTGAGACGCCTGATTCTCCTCTGAGTGGAGAAAGATTAGAAACAGAACATTTGTTTAATTTTATAGTAACTGAAGCAGTCACTACTGTACCATATGTTCATACAAAACAATGAAACAGAACTATAAACATAAATGCAAATGTGCATGCAAATTCTATATAGCTATCATGAACTGTAAATAATGATCTGTGTATAATTGGTGATTTATTCAAAAGTATCCATGAATAGTGCAAAAAAAAACATTTTAAGTAATATTATGTAACACTGATTATATTATGTTCTACTGTTTAATTTGGGTTGCAGCTTGCCTTCCCTTAGTTTAGTTATCAATGGTATACTAATTCATTCATTAAAATGTCACATTTGACTAAAGTTTCACAGAGTTCAGCTAGAGAACTGTGTTGGTCTGTTTTGTCATAGAGAGCTGTTCAAGTAAACATGACAGCCCTGCCTGACGCACAGTTCCTACTTGCTCCTGTAGGCCAACACAGCAAACATGACATTCCAGCACATCAGCAAACACAAAATGCTTGCCTTGTACGTGGAGATACAGTACCTTTAATTGGTATCCAACTGTAAGCTGACGAGACAGAATCCCAAAGTTAAATGTTACAGAGGATAAACCACAGACAGGGAGACAACACTGGACTGTGTGAGTGACAACCAACACAAGAGCATTATGAGAGACTCAGGATTAAGATCCATTTCCAAGATGGGTGTGGCGTGAGGGTGAATGTGTGTGTTTGTGTATGTGTGAGGTTGTGTGTGTGTTTTGTGTGCATAATATTGTGTGCGTGTGTGTGTGTGTGTGTGCATGCAGTTTATCCACCCTGGTTTCTTACCTCAGACTCTGGTGTGTCTTCTGTAGTCGTCGTGGAGACTGTTCCCACAGAGCCGTAGCGAAGCATGTCTCTCCTTCTGTCCACTCCGAGTTGCTCTTTCCCCTCTCCCTGTCTCGCCCTCCCCCCTTCCTCTAGCCCTCTTTCCTGAGTTTTGCTGTAGCTCACAATGCGACCATCTGCCCCCTGCTCCAGCCGGGAAAGAGGAGGGGAATTCCACTATGTCAGAGCGGCGGAGGGAGTCCACAAGGCCTGATATCCGTTTTCTGTCAGTGAAAGGCAGGAGGTTACAATCCAGGTCCATGCGTCGCTGCGCAGCCCTCAGCAGAGAAACGCCACAGACTACACCTGGCCGTCTGAGCTGTCAGTCACTTGCCCAGGAAGCTGTACACCATTCTCGCTCTATCGCTCGCTCTCGCTCTCGCTCTCTCTCTCTCGCACACACACACACTCAACCTGTCGGGCCGCATTTTCCTTTCCTGTGCGCTTGCCCTCAAAGCAAGGCTTACTGCAGGGCGGGTCTTCTACCTTGGGCAGGTGGAGTAATGTTTATCATTGGGAGTGTCTAAAAGCAAGAGCTGATATTTGCGAAAAGGAACACGTATATTGAACTGTATGTTATGTTGAATTCAGAGTCATTGAATTGTATGTCTATGTATTGTATGTATTCTATAGAAGGGCTAGGTGCTTTAAATCCCCCCCAAAAAACATTTATGTTACCTTGTTTTCAAATGCAAGGGTAATACCATTTCCATTTCAATCTCAGGGTTATCATCGTTTTTTTGTACATTTTAATGTGTTTACAATACATGCTGTCACATTGTGACATCTCATTCAAACACTTAAAGGCAAAATAACTAAAAAAGAAACTTGTCTTAAGCATTTCTTTTTGTGTTACTTTGAACTCTGGTTTGGGTCATTAATAAATCCCACCTGCACTGCAGGTGCAGGTAGCAAGAGCATCTGCTGTTTCCATGATGAATTATTGATGTTAGGGATAGGGAGAGACAATGAAAGAATGCCATAAATGTGTAACACTATTCATGGGCATTTCTGTCTTTTCTCTCGCTCTCTCTCTTTTCACTTATTTATATTATTCTACATAAAATGTAATTAGTTAAATATGCTGAGTGAACAGTAAATCACATAAAAGTCCATTTGTAATAACTTGACAGAATCATATGTGATCATAAGTCACAAAGATCACATTACCTTGTGGATGGCCTGCTCACTTTAATAGAAACTAGAAAGCACAGACAATTGTAATATTACTCAGAGTAACTCAGCAAAAAATTTAGGAGTGATATTTGACTGTGCACTTTCTTTTGATTTGCACATTAAAGAGGTTACCAAAATTGCATTTTTCCATCTTCGCAACATTAAAAAGATTCGGCC